>VDFB02040851.1:0-18541 GCA_007258455.2 Sequoia sempervirens
TTGCAACCAAACCACTTCAAATTCAAACTCATACAAAATATTATTACTAGACAATGTAAATCTGCACAAACTAATTCAATTACAATTTATTAATTTATGACTTCCAGTTATAGACATAATAAATTACAATTTTAAATCATTTGTTTGTATTTATAGCTACACTGGAATCCCAACACCCCCTCCCAATACACTTACAACAACCAACATAAAATAGCATGTTGATTTTTATTTCATTTCCCCCCTTCCAGACACTTACAACAACAAATTAATTTTGGTTTTTCTCATTCCCATGCCCCTGTCACTTCCAGCTAGAAGCGAATTTTGAAATTGGTTTGGATTTTAATTTTAATCTCCTCACAACAACCTCTACACCTCCCCTCTCCAATATCTTTCATTTTCCCCAAAATGTCAGGAGAATTTCATGTAGGATTTCATTTATTTTCTTTATCCATTTGATTTTTATTCTCCTCTTTTAAATTAGATGCCTCCTTTCCTGGAAATTTTAGAACAAACACTTATAATATACAAAAATTAGACAATTCAACAGCTAGGTACATTAAATTAAATAATACATGGGAGATAAAAATTGAAATTCCTCCACTTCGCCTACCAATTAACTCAAAAATTTTCCAAATAGTGACAACAATGTCATTAAACTTTGAGCATGTTTTCAAACACAAAAATTTCACCCTACACCAAATAAAACAATTAACCGAAACCAAAACTAAGATAAAAAATTATTTTTGGGTTGATGTAGATTTCCTGTGGACTTGGATGCTCTTGCATCAGACACATGTTGTGTAAGAGGTTTGTGAGCACAACTCAAAGAAATGGAGCTAAGTAGTAAAACCACCCTTCCAAGTAGCAAGCAATTTGTAGCATGCTCTCAGGTTGAAATTGGTACCCTACAATGTTTCTTCCTTGTTTTCTTCTAGCACCTTGTCAGAATGTTCACCATATTCCTCCACCAAACCTTCCCTTCATTGTCATATCCCTTTGTGGACCTTCTTCTATCATGAACTAAATTCTCTTGCCAAATATACCTTCCTCTCATCCTCCCTCTTATGGGACTCAACCCACCACAAACCATCCACCTCCACCAAATTCCATGTTCATCTTCCTCCTTTGTGGGAATGAACCCACTATAATTTGTCCTCCTCCAAAAAAATTCTCTCCAATATTCACTCACCACTTCACTTGTGCTTGTATTGATATCCGAATTATGAAAATTAAATATTTCCATCTTCTCATTTTTTACACCTACATCTTCCTCTTCAACCTTTCTTCTTACCTTATCAACATGATTATTTTTCCTTGGTTGCACCTCAACACACATCTCCATACTTTCTAATTCTTCAAACTCGAATGAATATAAATTAATATATTCTTCACAATTACAAAAACCAATATTTACCTCTATTGCTGCAATTTTTCCTCCTTTATGTCTAGCTGCAACATTTTCACTTCCACCATTCATCACCTCCATCATCTTCATGTCCTCCAAAGGACTCACTATTGCTACAACTTGTTTCTCTCCTTCAAAGTTTATAACTTCATCTTTCCTCTCTACCACTACTGCAATTTTTTTTTCTTTCTTTTTCCATACCTTCAACTAGGCATGCTCTTCCCACTTCATTCACCTCTTTGTCACCTCTTTGTACAAGAGTCTCCTCAAGCCTCATTGTTGCAACCTATTTCATGCTTTCATCTTGCACATCAGTGTGGACTGCTCCCACATATTCATCTCTTCATGAAACCTTCATCAAAGACCTACAATGTTGCCCCTTATTTTTCCCACCCTCAAGGGCATCCAATCTTGCCTAAATTATTGCTAGCTCTTCATAAAAAAACTTTAAGAATTTTATTTCTCGTTTCTCTATGTATGAAATTGTAGACACTAAAAATTGTCCTAGACCTACGACTTTATTAAATCTATATTCATACTTAATAATTAAATAATTTTAATTATTTAGTTATTGTCTAATTCCATCAGTCTCCTATTAATTAAATAATTTTAATTGTTTAATTAAGTTCTTTCCATTATTTTATTTTCACCATTGATTAATTAAATATTATTTAATTACGTCACTAATGGTCATGTCTCCTATAATTAAATAAATCTAATTTATTTTATTGTTACTATCTTGGCTACTATAATTAAATAATTAATCCTAATTATTTAATTATTCATTTATCTTTTTCCTCCACAATTAAATAAATATTATTTATTTAAATGACTATCTAAATTAACTTTCCCTCTCACATTTTTGAATTAAGTTACTATTTAATTCAAAAAATAAATTTTCCTTTTGCCTCTATAATAAATAATGTTGCTAATATTTAACTACTCACTTACCCATTCAAACTAAATGACTTTTTGGAGTTATTTAGTTCCTCTCTTAGCCTTATTCTTATCTTGTACCATCTCATTTTATTTCAACCATTGATTGAAATCAAATTCATTTAATCTTGACTATTCATTCAAATTTGTCTTGTTTGTAAAAGATGCATGTCACTATCATTTTAACATCTTAGAAATCCATAGTTTAGGCTTAAGAGACAATTATCTTCAAAATTTTGCTAGCATAGACATAGGCTAATATTACAGTTTATAATCTGAGGGAATTAATCATTGAAAATCAAAATGGAGAATGGTAATGGAGGTGATGCAATGGAGGCATGAAGATTATGGTAATATCATTTATTGTTATCTCATATTTATTCACTCTTTTGTTCTTCATTATTATATTAGGAATTTAAGGTTTTATTGCTATGTTTAGTGATCTTAACCTCTAATCTTCTTGATTATATTGGTGAACCCGACATGAAGGACAAATTTTTGTAGGTTTTTGTATGACATATTTTTGTTTCTATGGGTTGAAGTTACAAAATGACACATCTATGGCTCATAGTGATGCAAATACTTTTAGCCATTCATCGCATCTATGGCTAGTAGTGACAACTATTTTAGACTAGGGTATCTTTTGAATTTGACTAATTTCTTAGGTTTTTTATATATTTTGTGTTTTTTAGTTTTGCATTTCATAGTCTAACCCCTAATCACTTCATATTAGTCTCTCATTTGCTCAGATTTGGTCATTTTTTTCATGTTTTACAAGTCCAGGAATGGCTCACCGTAACTGTTAGGGCCCCGACGCAACTGTTAGATACTTCACCACCTTGAAACGACATAGTCATAGGCCAAATGATGTAGTCACCATCCAAAAATGCAATCGCTATCCTAAGCGATGCAACCATGAGCCACAACTATGGTCTAGTGAGTTGTAACTACCTGATGATTTTAAATTTAGGGTTTTAGTAAAAAATCTTGATTTCTGTCTTTTGCATTTAATAGAATAGAGGTTTTTTGTGTTAGTGATGTTTTATTTACATGTGGAATACATCTTGGGAGGAATTCTAATTCGTTTGTCAAAGACTAGAAATTCAAACTACTAATAATGGTTTTGTATGGATTTCCTTGATTAAATCTCTTTTTCAAATGTTTGTTTGCACATAGATTAATTATGGGGTTAATTAATCATTGTTTTCTATGCTTGTAAGGTGGTAGGTGTATGCTATCACCTTGTGCAAACTCGGTGATCAGAAGCCAGACCCACCATTTTTTTATGTGTTTAATCCCTTAGAGGGCCTGCCTCCCAACTTGTGAGAGGGAATGACCCAAGCAATATTTTCATGTTGGTCCGCTAGATAAATAATTATGGTTGTGACAAAATTCATCAATGCACCTAGCGCGGATTTTCTATACCAACAAAAGTATCCCTAAATATCCATGAGATGTGTAAAAACCTTTACATATTTCTAAGGGCTGGGAGACCTCTCACTATTGAATTTGGCTCCATTTTTATATGGCCGTTTGTCGATCGTTCGACAAATCTTTATCAGAAATGTGACGAAATGGTGAAAATATTTGCATTGCTATTTTTTTGTCGAAAGATCGACGATGAATTAAACGTCGAAATAACGGCAAAGAATCATCGGTCATCGGCATCGTGCAATGGCTCAGACTTTCATCAGAATATCGACAAACAATTTGTGTATCCACCAATGAACTACACCACAAGTTCGTCACTAGTTCTACGAAATGGGAAAGGAGTAGCGTCAAAACAACACCAGATGTTCATCGCCATTTCGATGAAATGGGAAAGGAGTAGCATAAAAAAAACACCAAAATTTCATCAAACGTGTGATGAAATAGGCAAGTAGTAGCGTCGAAACAACACCAAGAGTTCGTCGACTTTGCGATGAAAATACCAAGGAGTAGCATCAGAAGAACACCAAAAGTTCATCAAAAGTGCGACGAAATGGACAAGGAGTAGCGTGGAAACAATGCCAAAAGTTCATCGAAATTACGACGGAATGGGAAAGGAGTTACGACGAAACCTTCGTCACAGCTATAGAAACTTTGTCGATCCTTTCTGTTGATTCGTTGGTAGTTTTCATCAAAATTACGATGAAGCATCAATTTTTTTTTTTTAAATATTCGTGGAAATGTACCATTGCGGAGACTGATGAATGATCATACATACATAATGCATATTGGTTTGATGCTTCAAATGATGCATTTCTTATATTGAAAATTGCATTACCTTATTGAGCTTCTCTTTGTTTTGAGAATAGTTTAATATTCTCTACTTAACAGGGCCAACCACGTGATGGTGGAAGTTCATTTGGCCCCTCCCCCCCCCTCACATCACTCTCAATTCCCCATACCAAATCATATAACATTAATCATTCATTCATCCATTAATAACATATAACAATCATTCTTTAACATATAACATTCATTAATTAACATATTCACATTCATTCATTAACATATAATATCTATTCTTTCAGCTTTTACATATTATCAAAAATATGGCTTTTTGAAAGCTACATAAAGTCAAGTGGAGTATCGCTTAAATCAGCCATATGTCCCCCTTTTAGTTGTTTTGCTCCTCGCTTCATGATCTTTAATCTATGCTCTAGTTTGTTTCCATGACATGGACGCTGCTTCAAGGGGGGATCTGCTGCAATAAGAAATAAATGTTAAACTGATATGTTTTATTATTATTGTTACAAGTATTTGATTAATTAAAAGAACATTAGAGTGGTTCTCTTTACCTGATGGGTCCACATCATGTTCCCGAACTTTTGTTATAGACTCATGCTCAACATGTTGAACACCCTCTAAATCCTGATCTGCAGTTGAAACATGAAAGGTTACATTAATTAATACACCAATTGAAATTAAATATGTCTAAGAGAACATGAGGGTGGTCCTCTTTACCTGATGGGGCCACATCATGTTCCTGATCTTCTCTAGCCTGATCATGCTCAACATGTTGATCACGCTCTACATGCTCTAAAGTTGAAACACGAAAGGTTACATTAATTAATACACCAATTGCAATTAAATATGTTTAAAAGAACTTTAGAGTGGTCCTCTTTACCCGATGGGGCCACATCATATTCCTGATCTTCTCTAGCTTGATCATGCTCAACATGTTAATCATGCCTACATGCTCTTAAAGCAGATGCACACCATGACCTTCATCCGGGCATCGCTCGGGCTTCCACCCCTCACTAGGTTGCAGATTCCAATACCATGCGATTATCATTACTGAATGTTTAAAAACAAATAGGCATGCACTACTTTATGGTGGAAATTAATATTGAATAGATTGCACAAGATTCAATTTTAAATAAAACTTCATTGAGTTTATTTTACCTCGCATGTTGGATGGAAGATTGTGTCAGTTCCACCAAGACTCATCTCAACCATCGCCCACAGTCTTCTTTGCCGGAAGGCAATCTTCGTGTCCTTCTTCCGTGGGAACTCGCTGGAATTCGTGAGTCTCACATTTTGCGTAAGATCATGAATTTTCTTCAATGGTGGATAAAACCAAAATTGTTTTCACTTATTATAATTTGATGCAATATTTTACGTATCGATACCTATAATTTGTGTAGCTAATTTTTATATAAACTACCCGTGAGCTGCTAAGTTTGTGTTAAGTTCGTGCTTTTCTAGTCTTGGCTTTGTTTTGCTCTCTGTATGTGCTTCCAAATTTCTATGAAAAGCTCTTTTGAAATATCGTTAGATTATGTAAAAGAAAAGAGTAATCAAGATATAATTACATTGTTGATAGTATCACACATAGCATACTACTTTTAAAAAAAATTAATGGCATTTCCATAGCATACGCATATTGAGAGCAAATAAATATAGAGTTCAATCCATGAATTATAGAAAATAGATTTTTGTTGGTTATATTCATATCGCTGGATTACATTGCACAAACATACTACAACCGTATAAAATATCGATGGTGATAGTTGTCTATGCTACCACATTTTTCATACATGTCTACCAAATCATTTATCAAATAGCTCACTTTGCTACTTATGGCTAAAAGCCTAAAATAGGTGCTTTCAACAAGTTATGGATGCTTGGAAAAGATCTATCAAAGCATAATGGTAAGCAATAGCATAGACAAGGCAGTGAACTGTTTCAAAAAATGCCTCAAAGAAATGTGGTCTCATGGTGATGGAATGCCAAGACAATCCATAGCAATTTGCTTGTCATGGCATTCGTTATGGCATTCCATCACCATGAGACCACATTTTTTTGAAGCATTTTTTCAAATAGTTCACTACCTTTTCTATGCTACCACATTTTTCATACATGTATACCAAATCATTTTATCAAACAATTCAACGCCTTCATGCTATGGCTAAAAAGTAAAAACCTAAAACAGGTGCTTTCGAACAAGCTATGGATGCTTGGAAAAATTCTACCAAAGCATAATAGTAAGCAATACCATAGACAAGGCAATGAATTGTTTGAAAAAATGCCTAAAAGAAATTCAGTCTCACAGTGATGGAATTCCATGAAAATACATAGCAATTTTCTTGTCATGGCATTCATCATGGCATTCCATCACCATGAGACTACATTTCTTTGAGACATTTTTTTCAAGCAGTTCACTGCCTTGTGTATGCTACTACATTTTTCATACATGTCTACCAAAGAATTTTATCAATTAGTTCATTGCCTTGCTGCTATGGCTAAAATCCTAAAACAGGTGCTTTCAAACAAGCTATGGATGCTTGGAAAAAATCTATCAAAGCATAATAGTAAGCAACAAGCCATGGTCTCATGGTTTTTTTTGCGCAAAAATCAGCTCATTTTTATTCACATTTTTTTGTAGATTTTAAACACATTTTTTTGGAAATTTTGTAGTTTAAAATGAAAAAAATCATTGACCAAAAGTCAATGATTTTTTCAAAAAATCGGGGAAAAAATTGTCTAGCCTACAATTTTTTTAAAAATCACGATTAATCAAGATTTTGTGCAGATTTATGCTTCTATATCACATACCTTCCTTGGCCTGGTGGCGTCTTTCCTTTTTTCTTTTCAACCTTCTCCTTTCCATCAGACACCAGGTCCTTCCACTCCATCTCTGAAATCATGGGGGGACGCTCGTACTTTTTATTCTTCTCTAAATGTGACTTATATTGGTCCCTCACATACTTTAGATAGGTACCAGCTTTCTTAAGGACCTTGGTTTGGTTGAATGTTTTATCACCGAACAACACAACTAAATAGTTAATGAGCTCATCTTTTAAATCTTCATTTTGGGCATTCCACCATGTACATATGGTGGGACTGAAGAGCTCCAATGTAATATCACTTAGATGTTTATAAAAAACATCATTTCCTGCAAAATGATCATGGGATCTATAGTCTAAAAAGATCGATCAATAAGTAAATTTCAATTGGATTATATAGAATAATAATTAAATTTTTTTAAAGTACCTGGGACCTTCTCTATCTTTATGGGAACGAAATCCTCAGTCACCACAAGTGTGATTGGAAATGTTCTCATACTAGTAATACAGGAAGATCCAGAAAATGCTGCTAAAACATCACCAGTACTAGTGGCCTTTGCATCTCTAGGTACATGTCCTGATGCATATTCTGGTATGTGTTCACTGCTAGAGGGTGCATTAATGGATGCCTGCATGGTATGTGCTGTCACATTCTCGTATGACAATATAGGCATAGATGATGGGGTTAGATAATGTGATGTATGGCTACGAAGATCAGATGGACACTTGTACCAACCCTTACTCCTCGGGAAGCGCTTGCAGTACCCTGATCATGGCCAGGAGCATCATGAGGAGGTAAATAACCCTATAAAAACAACACATATTTTAGTTCATGACATAAAAGAGTACAAAATATAAAACCATGAATGAACTTATGTTATAATTAAAGACCTCATGACAACTTACTTGCAAGTTTTATAATCTCTCTATCAATACTTAACCCTCTCTCTTATCTCATTTGTTTGAAGCATTTTGAACATTAAGTTATTATTTCTTCATTGCATTTTTCTATGAGCTTCTTTATCATATTCTAAAGGGTTTTCCACAAGCCAAGGCCAATATCACAAATTATTGACTACACTCACTATGGATGCTCTCCTCTACTCTCGTGCCTTCATCAATGACTACAACAAGAATATATACAAAACATTATCGAAATTAACCCCAAAAACTTATGAAAAAAACATAATAATAAAACATTTTGCTCGTATCTAACTTGTACAATTACAATGAGGTAAACCTGTTGAGTAGAAGTGCCTAAAGATACATCACGATCTATTCTCTGGGCCGCAGCCTTCTCCTCAGAAGATCAATGTCCCCCTGACAAAAAATTAAATATAAAAACATTACCAAAATGAAACCAATAGACTTATGAAAAACATAAGAATAAAATGGTATATTGGAGTCATTAATTGAGGTTGGGTGTGGTACATAGTAATGCACTCAACCCCATATAGTAACTATGTTTGTAACTAAGCAATCTCAAATTGTAACGATTAGCAAATCCCTTCCCTTTGCAGCTTGTTGATTTTATCGCATTACAATTTAATACACACGATTTCGTATGCTCTCGAATATGCAATTGGGTTACGATGTTGACCTGTGGCCATGTACTGTTTATAAACCCTACAATATTCCCTGATGCTTTTGGCCTTCTGTCAATGTACATAGCCACTCCTTTATTTTGATCATTATCTTTTAGTTGTATATAATTTCCTAATAGTGCATACCTATGCATACTTCGTGTATATCGAACTAGTTGCATCCAATCTTTGTAACTGTAACAGGGTCCAACATACTTCATCAATTAAGTAACTTTTTCGTAACAGACCTTTATGCCGTCCATGCAAAATAGGCCCAAACCATGTAATGACGATGGTGCTATGCGATATATCCTCTCATTGACAAAAAAATCGGTGTTTATTGGAGGCAGTTCCTTGAGTACCCATTGTTTTTGTAGATGTTTGTACCTCAAGGGAACCTCAACGTCACCTATGCTCTCATCATCATAAGAACATGACCCCCCTTTAGTAAGAAAAAATTCCATACGTTTACGAAATTTTCTTCTAATCTTTTGACCTCTAGTTGATCTCCCTCTTTTAGACATACTACATGTCTCGCTTTCCTCTTCTCTTCCTAAATTTCCCTCGCTCAAGGAAGACAAATCTGACAAATTCCTATTTGGTGGCACCTACACTTGTAAGGATGTTGGATGAAGTTCTTTCATGGTGATGTGATCCCAAGGTGACATTATGATTAATCTATCATTTCATCACTAGAATTTCATAGGTTATAAGGTAATCAAGTCTTAATAGATTGCAAGCTATTGTTACTACCGTCCAAATGTGTCCATCACAAATCAAATCTACTTAACATTTTAACTCCCAAACTTTGTAACAAGTGTTAAATGTGACTATGGTCCACCAGTTACACAACCAAGGCCTCAAATGTATTCTCTAATTGTAATCAAAGGACTTTTTCCCTTCATTCAAGTAAATAAACTTGAAGGGAAACACCACCAAGTGGTTTATTGGACACCTACATGACTAAAAATAGCAGCAAATTTACATTTAATTCCATATGTCTAAGTGGTTAATGGGGAGTGAGTGTGTACTAGGCCTAGTTAAGTCATCATAAGTTTATGCTTTGGCACAATAATTTTTTTAAATAATATTAAATCTTCCTATGTCTAATTTCTAGGAGATTTTTGGCTGTTTTAAGGTAGGATGATTGATGAAAGAGCCCAAAGACTAGCCTTTCTCCATGGTATCTAGGTACACATAGCAATGGTCTTCTCTTATACGGTTGGACATGATTTAAAGAACTTAGCTAGGAATTATTCATTTAACCTAAGGTTTTCTCATAATGCCATCATTGAAAAAGTATGATCAAATTCTTCTATTATGAATAATTGGTCTATGTGCCTCTAGTAATCACTATAAATTTTTGTAAGGATAAAATGACTAATTGTACCAGGTAGGAGAGAATCAACTTTGAGTTCTTCAAAGATTATATTCCTCTATTCATAATTTTTAAGGGTTGTGTGTGGAGGAGGTTATCACTACCAAGAAGGGAGGAGACCTTCCTTGTATTCTTTTATAATTTTCATTATTTTTATTTATTTTACACCCACATTTACAAATACACATACATATGCATTTACTATTTTCATTTATTTCTCATGTAGTTTAATAGTTTGATCGATTTCATATTATATGTGTTGAAGACTTTAGAATTTCAATTACATTAATTTATAGATATGTTGTATCTATAACACTACAAAACCATATGCTCTTTGCATTTACACTTGCATTTAGAAATACACATTTGTATACATAGATATAGATTTCTTTAATGATATGTTGCATTTATTGTTCTAGGAGAGCATCTCGTAATTGCATTTACATTTACATTTAAAAATACATATACATACATATATATATATATGTGTGTGTGTGTGTGTGTATGTATATCATTTTATATTCAAGTGTTCAAAAACAACCCATTAGGGTCTACATACGGGATAAAAAATTCATAAAATCAGATCTCCCCATACATGTTTTGTTGAAACCTATGCTTGAACCTCTCATTTCACATGATTTTCTTCATAAAACTATTGAGGACAACAACTATACCTTCTTTATTTCTCATCCTACGTCCTATTCATGCATCCTACAATTACAACAGTATCTATGGGGCCTCTCACACAAAGTTAATAAAAAAGTGTAAGAGCTTCACTCTTATATCATAAGCTTGAATTACAAAAAACTTAAAAATAGGGTAACTCAAATTATGATTTGTTGGTGAGCTGTATGTGTTTTTTACCCATTAGCACTAGCTCATTCTTGAGTTCCCTTTTTGAAAGAGAAGCCGGAATCGTGGTAGTTAAGCACAAACCTTATAGTGTCAAGGTGAATGAGGTGATCAATAAGTGATCGGGCTAACTCCGATGAAGAGCAATGTATGTGGGTGGTCCACCATCGGTGACATGGTGTTTCTCAGCCCAATGCTTGTTTGCTCCCTCCCTTTCTATATAGCACTCAAGCAAGTATGGGTTGCATGTGTTAGATATTTTTGGTTGAGTCTAGATGAAGTTGTAGAGCAAATTGTAAAGTCTGATGGTTTTAGGGAAAATGTAATTTAGGTTTTGAGTCATTTTGTAGTAGGTTTTAAATTCATGGGGATTTAATGTTTTATGATAGTATTGGCATTTGAATTGATATCATTAATTCAAACTCATGTCACTCCATTGTACAAGCATATCTGAATTTTGAATAAAATGATCAAGGGTTGTTTCGTTCATCTCACTGTTGTGCTGTGTATGGTTCTTGTTTTAGGTTTAATTCAAGGAATTAATTAAAATTCTTGAATGGGATTGTAGGTGGATATGTTCTGTATAAGCTATTTTATTTTTTCTATCTTATCTTATACCATTTTACAAGAATGGGGGTGCCAATGTGCGAGAAGATCTTTGGAAACTAGGCATGAAAATTAAAGGTTAAAGAGAATGGGGGTGCCAAACTTACAGTACTCATTGCCCCTTGGTCATTGATTTTTCGTGAGTTCCCTCAACCTCGTCCTCAGAGCTAGTATTGACCTTGTTTTCACTCCTCCAAACTCTTCCTCGGCGCTGGCATTGACCTTGTTTTAACTCCAAACTCTTCCTCGGCACTGGTATTGACCTTGTTTTCACTCCTCCAAACTCTTCCTCGGCGCTGGAATTGACCTTGTTTTCACCTTTTTACCCAAACTCTTCCCTATCGGCATTGACCTTTCACTTCTCTAATTTGATGAGCTACGACCTGGTTTCATTAGGTTTTACAGTATGTTAATTAAGTTAAAATTTTTGGAGCCATTAGCTAGGTTTTAATATTCTACAATATAGTGAAGTATATATTAGTTATATTTTACATAATAAATAATATAATTATTCAACTTATCATAATTAGATATTATATTCTTTAACAAAATTATTAAATATGTATAAAATTATTATAATTAATAATTAATAATAAGTATATTTTTATATAATACAAAAATATAATTAATATAATATATATTTAATATAATAGTAATATATATTAATATGAGAGAGAGAAACTAAATTTTGATTGGTTGTTTCATGTCAATAATCCAAGGATGGCATGTGTCCTTGGGGAGTTATGCTCAAGGTAGCATGCCATTTGATTAAAGATATGATAATTCTCCTTTAAGACCTCTTCAATGTACCCATTGCACACTTAAGGAGACAAAGATAAATATAGGGGAGAAAATATAGAGAGAGAAGGAGATAATGACAAACATACAAATAGAAAGGGAGACAAAGAGATAGAGAGGGGTAGAGAGATAAAGAGATAAGGATGAATAGATAGAGATATAGGGAGGGTGATTGATATATCTCTCCCTACCACTCTCTATATCTCCCACTATCTATGTCACTCCCACTTCTTCCCCCCTCTATCTATTGATCTATCTCTCCCTCTCCCCCCTTTCTCTCTCATTCACTCCATCTCTCCCTCCATCTCTCCTACTCTATATCTCTATCTCTATTTCTCTTTTTATATCCCTCTTACTCTTCTCTCTATCTCTTCCTATCTATAGCCCTTTCTCTCCCTCCCCCTCTCTATCTCCCCCTCTCTATCTCTCACCATCTCTCCCTCCCCATCCCCCCTATCCATCGACTCTCTATCTCCACCTCTCTTCCTTTCTCTTCCCATATATCTTCATCTCTCTTTCTCTTCCCATATATCTCTATCTCTCTCTCTTTCTCTCCCCATCTATCTCTATCTCCCCATATATTAACTAAGAAACCATGCAAGCATACAATAGTATATGTTGGTAAAACTATAATAGTGTTTTATTAAACTATAAGTAACACTTATCTTTCTAATGTCAAGCCTTCTTATAAAAATAGTGTTTTATTAAACTATAAGTAGATTATTGTCACCACTCTTCATTCAACATGAAATGTCAAATGTAGCAATTGTTTTGTTGCTTTTGTAAAGTTTCATTAACCAAGCTATTTACTGGGTTGAATAAAGTTGTGTTAAGACCCTTCATCTCTTTAAAATAATTAGACAATATTAGCGAGATCGAGAAGGGGAGAAAACTAAACTCTTTCAAAATAGGGGTAGTTGTGGGTTTGTTGGTTTTCTTTGTATACTATATACTTATTTCCTCTAGGATAAATAAGTAACTTTAGATCATTTTCTTAGTTGTGTATCCTAACTAATATAGAGTAAGCTTTTTCATTTTAATTGACTACTACATAATACTTTATGTGTTGAAAGAATTGTTTCCATTCTTTATAGTTTTTACATTGGAATACAAATCATATTTAATTTCATGCCAACATACTTCTTTCATAAAGATATTTGTTTGAAATAAGTGCTTCATAATCCATCTAATCAAATGATAATTAACCTATCAAAAAGGCAATAGGAATTTTCTAAAGAAAAGAACACTTGACCCAATCATAAGTGTATGGACTTCGAAGAAAGGAGTGATCCACCTTAGCAATAACAACTACCTGATTTAGACCTGGGTATGTGCAGGATCATGATGGGCCAAAAAGTGGCAACATGAAAAAAGTAGCATTTTGAACTCGCCAAAAAACGTGAAAATCCTGAGTTGACTTTTTTTGGGGTTAGTTGTCAGTACATTGCTCCATAGCAATTCCCAAGCCAAAGTACTACAAATCAGATATCTGATTTGTTTTGGATATCCAATTTGTGTCTAATATCTAATTTGAAAAAACATTTTAAAATGTAATATTTTGGTGCTATAAATCAGATATCCAATCTAAATCGGTTATCCAAATTTTGCACACATATATCCAAGAGTAATTAGGAGGTGGAGGGTGGGCAAGAGAGAGAGAGAGAGAGAGAGGGAGAGAGAGGGAAAGAGAGAGAGAGAGAGAGAGAGAGAGAGAGAGAGAATTAGAGGGGAAGGAGAGAGAGAGATAGAGAGAGAGAGGGGGAAGGGAGAGGGAAAATGAGAGAGAGGTGGAAAGGGAGAGAGAGATATATATGGAGAGAAATAATTAGGAGTGGGAAGGGAGAGGGGAAGAAGGGGAGAGGTAGAGAGAGAGAGAGAATTAGGAGGGGGAAGGGAGAGGGGAAGAGTGTTGAAGGTAGAGGATAGAAGGTTTAAATGTTTATGCTTGAGGGGGTAGGAGGGAGAGACTTGAGAGAGAGAGAGAGGGAGGGAGGAGAGACAGCGAAGGAGGCTATGAGGCAGAGGGTTTAAGGGCTAAGGGTTTAGGGCTTAGGGTTAAGGGAGAGAGATAGAGGGAGTGGCGAGTGAGAGAAAGACCTAAGAGAGGGAGAAGGGGTAGAGGGAGAGACTTGAGATTGAGGAGGAGGAGAGAGAGAGAGAGAGAGAGAGAGACTCAGAGAGGGAGTGGGTGCTAGGAGGAGAGACTTGAGAGAGAGAGATAAAGGAAGGAGAGGCAGTGGGTAGAGGGCAGAGGGTTTAAGGGCTTAGGTTTAGGGTTTAGGCAGGAGGGAAGAGAGATGAGGGAGGAGTGAGAGAGAGAGAGAGACCAAATACTTACTGATAACCATAAATCTTTGATATCTCTACCTTTTATATTCAACACATATGGACTAATATTTGAACACAAAAAATCTATTTGTTGTTATAAAAACAACACATAATGATTTAAAATACAACTTATATTGAACAAAAATGGACCAATAGTTGAACACTAAAACTTTTTGAAAATCCTTCACATTTAATGGGAAAATACATGTTATTTATTTTGCTCACCTTTTATATTTGTGATAGGAAAAACTATTAATATAAAATTATCCAATGCTTGTACATTTACTACTTACAATTATTTGTACACATAAGAACAATATTTTTTCACTATGATAACAATACTTGTTCAATGAGTGTCTTATTTTATTAAATGAGCATTTTATTTTTAAATGATATACTTATGTGGAGAGTTGTGATATTTTAATTGAAACAAAAATACTTATTTCACTTCTTCATGAATGTATTTATGTTTTTTTCATATAACATTTAGAGGTTCTCATGTGTTCAAGTATGGGTCCATTTTTTATCAACATTTGGTTTTTTCTTTATTTACATTTGGATTGTTTATTTACAATATATGGTATAAATATGTGGTAAGACTGGGTATTATCACTAGCATACCTATATTTTAAAAATATATGTAAAGTACGCCGAGAGATATCCTTCTTCTGAAGATGCTTATTTTTAATCAATTCAACCTTAACCCAAATTGAAGCTTAACCCCAACCATAAAGCTATTTGAACCCTAATTGTAACCTTATTTGAAGCTGGTTTGGATTACAGGATCATAGACAAGGACAAATTCCCTAGAAGAGTGTCTTTCAAGTTTGAAAAAGTGTAGATGGAAAACTCAAACTTTGAAATGGTTGTCACTGACTCTTGGCTCACCCAAACAGTTGATCATTGCACTAAGATGTGCATATTCAATAGAAAGTTAAAATTCATAAAACTCAGACTAAAAGAGTGGAATATCCAAGTCTTTAGAAACCTTTTCAAAGAAAGGATCTCCTTGAAAGTAGAATGGCTAAGATCCAAAAAGACCTCTCAAATGATTTTTCTTACATCCTAATAGAAGAAGAGAGGAATCTCATAATTCAATTGGATGGTGTCTATAGTTTTAAATAAATCTATTGGAGACAAAAATCAAGGATTAAATGACTTAAATAAGGTGTAAAACCAAGTTTTTTCATTTAACATGCAAAATTAGAAGGCAAAGAAACATAATATGAAGATTGAAGATGGTTATGGATAAACTTATGATAATCCTTGACACCATCAAGGCTTCCTTGGTTTCCTCTTGGGAAAACATGCTCGTGGAGGAAAATGAAGACAAAAAAGAGAAGAAAAGCAGGATCTCTTCCTGTATCATATCCCAACCTTGGATGATGATTCTAAATTCTAATTTAAAGTAGCTAAAGATGTCATTAAGGAAGAATGTAGCTAACAATATCGTCATGGAAGAAAATATTTTACATCATTGTCATGAGTTTACAAGCATGCTTGGTGGAGATCATTGTAAGTATCGTCTAGCAAAACATCACATATTGCATATATGCTTGCCTACACCTCACTTGGAGAGATTGAGTTTGGGTGGAATATGTGAATAAATATAGATTGCTATAGGCAGGATATAAAATTGTATTGAAATATTGGATATATGCTCATCAATCTGGTCGAAAACTTTATGTCACCTATAATTTTGTGCCAACTGAAAGGTCATTTTTTTATCTAACAATTATACTTGAACATAACTGAAAATTTAACAATGTTTGCAAGAATTTCAGAATAAACACTTGGATTCTTAAATATTGACACATCTTAACTTTATGTCTATCTCTTACCCATATTCTATCTCCCTCCTCTACCTGTCTCTCTCCCTTTCTCCCTCCCTCTCTCTATCTCTTCCCATTTGAGCTCTCTCCCTATACCCCTATCTATCTTCATATGTCAACCTCTTAGTCCCTTTCTCTTCCCATTTATCTCTCTCCCCTCTCTCTCTCTCCCCTTATTTCTATCTCCCTCTCCATTTCTATTTTTCTTTCTCTACTTATCTCTCTCTCTATATCTCTATCAATTTTTCTCCCTCTTCCTCTCTCATTCTATATTCATCTCTACCTCTATCAATTTGTCTCACTCTTCCTCTCTCACTCTATGTTCATCTCTACCTCTATATTCCTCCCTTCCCCTCCATCTGTAGAAATTTCTCCCTCTCTCTACCCATCCATCTCACTTCCTATCTCTAGAAATGTATCCCTCTCTCTATCTTACTCACTCCATCTCTTCTACTTTATATCTTTATCTTTATTTCTCGCTTGATCTCCCTCTCACTCATCTCTCTATCTCTTTCTATCCATATACTACTCAATCTCCCTCTCTCATCTCTCTATCTCTTTCTATCCATATACTTCTATATGTATATCTCCCTATGCATCTATCTCCCTATCTCTTTTCCTATCTCTATCTATCTCTCTATATTAGCCTCCCCCTCTTTCTCTCCCTCTCTCCCCCTCTCTACATATATCTCCCTCTTCCCCATCTTCTATCTCTCCCTCCTCTACATATCTCTCCCCCTTTCTCCCTCCCTCTCTCTATCTCTCCCCATCTCTCCCTCTCTTGCTCCCTCTCTATACCCCTATCTATCTTCATATCTCAACCTATTTGTCCCTTTATCTTCCCATATATCTCTATATCTATGTATTTCTCTTCCCATTTATCTATCTCTCCCTCTCTCTTTCTCTCTCTCTATCTCCCCCTATTTCTATCTCCCTCTCCATCTTTATTTGTCTTTCTCTACTTATCTCTCTCTCTCTCTCCCCTCTCTCTATATCTCCTTATATATCTATCTTGCCATCTCTCTCTCTCTCTCACTATATATATATATATATATCCCCCCTCTATCTCCCTATCTCTCTATATATTTATTGCTCCCTCTATATCTCTCTATATCTCTATCTATTTTTATCCCTTTTCCTCTCTCATTCTATATTCATCTCTACCTCTATCTATAGGGATAGATACAAAGGTGAAGCATTGGACCTTCCCAAATATCCACCAATCTCAACACTACTCCCAACTATTTTGAGCATTTAAGTACATATTGTATGCTAGATTAGGAGGCATGTGTCAAAGCTCATATTTATTGATGCAAAATAGGTCCAAAGTCACAAATTTAACGTAGAGTTAGTTATAGTTTTGTACAAAATTTCAAAATTTTATAGAGCAAAGATATTCCAGTTTTTAATATCATGCCATCAAATTTGGCACTTCATCAAGATTTGTATCTTCATCAACATTAACAAAAGCAAAGGTATGTACTTGATTTCCTTGCATTTAAATTTTTCAATTAAGATAAATATTTAAATATTTTCCCTCAAATCCATAATATATGTTAGTGTGTATTTATTTATTGCAATAAATAGTGCTAAGTAACATTAAAATTCTAAGGATTTGTGCTTGGAAAAAATGTAACAATTTTTGTTGGATGTGCGTGTTTGTATAGTTTTAGAAAGCTCAAATATGAATAGGATTTTAAGGGGATATATTATGGTAACACAATGCAAAAGAAAGGAAGGAAATATAATATCAATTTTAATCTACAATT
>VDFB02040852.1:0-59537 GCA_007258455.2 Sequoia sempervirens
TTGCTACTTAGGAAATTGGGTTTGCTAAAAATAGTGAATATTATTTTTAGAAAAGGGGACATGACAAGTCCTCCCTCCCAAAGATTGCTTGTTCTCAAGGAAAGGATACTTGCACAGTTGATGCCTTTCATCCCTTCCCATGTTGCATCTTTAATGGGAAAATATTTCCTTTCGATTGAGTGCTCAATGATACCTTTGTTTCTTAGCTTCTTTTCTCTTGTTACCCAAAAATTTCCAGACATCCCATTCTTCTTTCTCTCATCACTTGATGGTGGAAACTCAAAGGAGATCATTATCTGATGTCCCACCACTTTCTAAAAACATGGAACATGAGAGAATTTGTGTACCCTACAAGTTGGTGGCACATCTAACTCATAAGCTACTTCCCCTTCCTTCCTGATGACTTTGTAAGATCCATTGAGACTTTTTGCTCTACCTTTCTTTAGGAAACTCTAATTATATGTTTGCAACCCAAAGAAATATCCAATCTAGAAAATAGACTACACACCAAAGCAAACATCAACCCCAAGGCTCTCTCCATTCTCTTCCTATTTGTATTTTTTTTGTTGATCCTGTGCAAAATTTAAATTGTCTTTGAATGACCTCAGGATCTCCTTACTTTGTCCAAACTTTGTTGGAAAAAGTCACTTGTTGTAGGGACTCTACTATGTGAAAATAATAACTCAACAAAAGAGAGGGCATCATAAATATAGAGAGCCTAAAATGAAGACATAAAATAGGACATATGATAGAGAGTGGTATGACTATACTGTAAGGAAAATTAGATGCGGAAACAACTCTCCTAACATCAAAACCTTAGGGAAGAACGTAGACACTTTTAAATTTTACAATTACAGTTCAATTAAGATGCACCTTGAAATAAATAGCAGAAACAGAGAATTAGACAAACACAGATGAACACCAGATTTACGTGGGAAAACCCTTATGGGAGAAAAACCCACCACACCAAGAGAAGTCACTTTGTATTACAGTAACAAATAATTACATACAGAGTTCTGACTTATCTTTCTGATGCCAAATTACAATAGCTTTCACAATGATCAATCTTTTATAGGAACCTTCAAGTTACAATATTTTTAGAATAGAAATCACTCCAATACAATTCAAACTATTCACACGATTGTTCTTCGAACCAACCGAACCAACGAGCATCTACAACTACAAACCATATTCATGTCGTTCCCTGTCTGTTGAGCTTCCTCTCAGAACTACCACAATGAACTGTCTTCCAATGGTTCCCATTCAGCTTCTTTGATTGGTTCACGAGACTCCACATAGGATGGTCAAATGGTCAAAAGGAAATCAAGTTGTGTTGGCATATCGGTGAGACATTGACCATGTCTCCCCGATGCCAACACAATCAGCATTCGATATTGCCAAGAGTTCATCCTATCGGCAAGACATTTTACCGAGCTCACAAGTTGCATCGACTTCAGTTTTCCTTTCGACAAGACTATTGCTATTTGGTGAGACCACATACTGATATTCAAAGTCACATCGAAATGTCATACTGTTGGCAAAATATTTCGCTCTCGCCAAGACCTCCCACCGAGTCTTCATGTTGTTCCGAAGCATCCACCAGTCGGCAAGACTCATCGCTTTCGCTAGGACTTCATACCGAGGTCCATAAGTCACATAGACATGAGTATTCACATCAGCAAGACAATTGTCTTTCACCAAGACATACTATCGAGTTCTTTATGTTACTTTGAAGCCTCAAGTCATACTGAATAGTCGGCAAGACTTCTTTCCATCGTTAAGACTGTTGCCCAATTTTCACCTACGGGCTAGGTCAGTTGGGAAAATTATGTTTCAGAAGTTCTAAAGGGCCAGGTGGATCATTTGCATCAAGGGTTAAATCATGCATCTGGTGCTAGGTCATGAAGAACACAGTTGGAAGGCCTGCCTAGATCAAGCTCAGCATGAAAACCCTCTAAAAGGAGAGTCGCCAAGATCACTCAGATGTCTCGCCGACTAAGGGGCTCTCACTGAGTGAAGGGAGCTTCACTAAGAGACCTATCTTCAGTAAAGGGTCTTACTGATCAGGTCAAGTCTCGGTGAAGAAGATTGTTTCGGCCAAAGGATGCAAGTATTGGCGAGGGGTCTTGCCGAGATGGTGATGTCTCCCCGACTGAAGGAAAAGTAAACTCATCGCCCAAAGGTGGGAGCTTCACCACAAGGTTTCGCTGAAAGCAGAAGGTCACCTCGATGGGATCCCAATTCACCAAAAGGAGGGTCAAGTCGCCAAGATGTCTCGGTGATGGGCCAAAGCCTCACCGAGAGAAAGTAATATCGGCACAGTGTTTCGCCGAAGACCTAAAGTCTCATCGAAGAGATGTTTGAGCTTCGCTGTAGGTCCTACCGAATGCGAGGAGGTCTCCCCGACATTTTACATCAGTGTAGCTCTCTACCGTCGCGGTAATATCTTACCGATGCGGTGCAGTCTCAGTGATAGGAGGAGATGTCGATATGACAAATGAGCCTCGCTATGAAGTCTTCCCGACTTGATAATGTCTCGGTAATAAAAGGGAGTCTCCCCAACTGAGATGAGCTTTTCACCAAAGCATGGATGCCTTTGGCATGTGGTCTTAGCCAAAAAGAGTATCATCGCCAAGAGTTAAAGCCTTCGCCATGAAGTCTCGACGACCAAACGATGTCTCGCTGAAGGCCAGGGGTCCCGCTAAGGAAAGTCATATCAATGTGAGGTCTGGCCGACATAGTGGATTCTTGGCGAAAGGGAAGATGTCTTCGACATATCAGTGGGGGCTTTGGTAGGAGGTCTTACCAAAGACCAAAGGTCTTGCCGATAATTGTTCACAAGGCCGTCAACGAGGAGGAAAACATATTGCCTTCGGCATAACGTCTTGGCGAAGGATGGAGGAGTCGCCATTATGTCTCGACAAACGGATGGGGTTTTGTCGATAATAAGATGGGCTCGCCCAAAGTTTTAAAGCTCGGCGAGAGGTCTTGCCGAATAGCGGAGCTTTCCTCAATAATGAAGTGAGTTCGCCGAGAGATATTGCCTTCGACAAAGGGTCTTCCCGATAGTGATTTTCTTGGCCACCATAGAGGCGATATCGGTATAACTTTTTGGGCTCGCTAAGAACTCTCATCGACGGTTTTAGGCTATGTCGATAACCACAAGAAGATTTAATCACATCAGGGAGACATAATTAGTGTCTCACCGACATGCGATTCTACAGGAGGAGCTTTTGACCACCCGAAGAATCTGTGTGGAGTATACCCGACCAATCAGAGTGATCTGAAAGCAAGTCGTGGCAGTCTGACCAGGATGAAGAACATCAATGGAATGAAAAGCAATGTGTATTTGTTTTGAGCTTAGGAGCATTCAAAGCGCTCGGCCGAAGAGGTTTAAGGAGGACACGAGGATCAGAAATGAATGCGGTAGCTACGAAAGATCTGAAGGCTTCTCCGGGGAATGACTTTTCATCGACATGGACACGCAGGGTGCAACATTAAATTCAATTAAAAGATCTAAGGAGAGATCTATCCCGAGGACTGATATTTTGTAAGCCCTAAGGGGCCGAGATCTTTTCTGTATATAAGGCATTTTTGCCTTTTTTGTAAATAGTTTGGATTATACACTCTAAAGAGTTAGTGATTTTTATTAATCCTTTCTCGACTAAATGTATGTTTTGTAACTCAATTGGAATCTGGAATACAACACAGAGTTTACTTTGGAAGCTAGTGTTCATGTTTGTACTACTCTCATTTCTATATTTCTCTTTTGATTATGCAAGTTTTTAACTATGTTTTATAAGTCTACATTCATACCTTAAAGCCATGAAATTTATCTTTCCTTCCTAAGATGTGTATGTAGATCGAGCCTATTAAGATTGATGCATAAGTCTAAAAGAAATTGTGTTGAGCATGTGAAATAGTTGAAGTTAAGTTTCCTAGTGTATGTTCATCTTGTTTTCATTTCATAATTCCTCATCAATTCGGTGTATCACCTTAGAATTTAATCTTTATTTTAATGCATTCTCCTTCTCCCTTTCCCTTCAAAGAATCAGTAGTTTAGGTGATAACACAAAGGAAGTCGGCCTTCTCCGGAGGTTGATCTCTATCTACAAGAAACCCACATCTTTAGAGGTCTTCCAATGTTACACTGAGGTGTTGAACATTTGTTTCAACAAGGGTGCAATTTCAGGAGATAACAGTTTTTGGCACGCCCCGTGGGACAAAAATTAGATTGACCTGTTGGTTTAGTATGCAACCAGCGAGTCCCAGACTTTATAGAAGTCATTTGGCATACTTGGCGACTCCATAAAGAGGAAGAACTCCAGAAATCAATGCATTCTACAATTTATGAGAAGAGTTCAAACAAGGAGCAACTTGTTCCCTTTTGAATATTTGCAGCTGTCACCACCAAGAAGACAAGGCAAAGCAACAAAAAGGCGAGGAATAACAATTATCTATTCTAGAAGAAATCAATCCACTCCTCCATCTGTGGGATTACATATTGATGTCCCGTCTTTGGTTTCATCTAGAGTGCCAGTAAATCCTCCTCAGCCACCTCCAATGGCCACTCCAAGGAATCAACCCTTTGTTGCTTTTAATGGAGGGAGCCCCTTGAATTTGGCACGGCACAATGACATCCCAATGGCAGCCTTGAAGAGTCTGCCAACTTTTACAGGGGAAGACCAAACTACCCTGATTGAACACATGCGAGATGTGGCTTTGTTCTACAAAGTCCATCACATAACCCAAGAGGATATTGTAATGAGATTACTAGCTACTTCACTGAAGGGAAGAGTTGTGCAATGGTATAGGAGCCTACTAGTTAGTTCAATCGCAACTTGGGACGAATATGGAGACAAGTTGCATAAACAATTTCAAGACAAGTCTGATAACTTGTCTCTATTGGAACAATTGACTACACTTAAGAGGGCTCCACAAGAGCAAATGAATGACTTCAACTTTAGATTTCAAAGAACTTGGGATAGAAACCTTGCAACGGTGAGGCCGCCTCCAAAGTACGCATTTTTGTACTTTTTGAGGGCTCTTAACAGCGATATAGCTGTTATGATACAATCAATGGGAGGGGTTTCTCTATCAGATGCTTTTGAAATAACAATCAAAGCTGAAAACAACCTAATACAGGCTGGAAAACTAGCTCCTAGGCCACCAATGCCTATATTTCCAAAGATTCATGCAAATATCCCTTTGCAGATACCTCCTTTTACACCTCTACCAAATGTACCAACCCTATTAGCTGCTGCTCCGGTCGTTGATAAACATGAAAGTGTTACCTCAGGCTCATCGCAGGAGTTACAAGAGATCAAAAGTCTTTTACAGACTTTTGGTAATAAGTTGGTAAACTTGGAAAAACAACAATCTTATTCTAGGCTTTATCAACAGCAGAATCAGGCCTCAAGTCAGCCTTTCCAAGGTCAACAACAGTAATTCCAGGGGAATAGACAACAACATCAAGGTAATTACCAAGGCACAAGACAAAATATTGCTACAAGACCTTTTCAGGCCTATAATCCAGCTCCAATTAGTGCTATCAAAGAGCTTGTTCCCATTCAAAACAATTTGGCTATAGATTATGAATGGTGTTATCTGTGTAATCAACCACATAATCAAGCTACGTGCTCTAACGGTATGATCAACCAAACTCTTATGGTGCAAAATGTTGTAGGTGCGCAAGATTTGCCTAAGGAGGGGTATCCACAACAACACGATCAATCTAGAGATGATTCAACTCTCCTGAATTGGCAGAGAGAAGAAATTTGTGGAGTGAACCAGGATGACACATCCATGGCTGCTAATACTAGAGCCAAGAAGAGGGCTCTCGAGATTGAACAAGCAACGAATAAAGATAAGGGAATCGCTGGACCATCAAATCAGCAAATACCACGCACTTTGCAGCAAGGTTATGACACTAGTAAAGAGAAACATTTACATGCTACATCCGTAGGCCAAGTGTAACCTGACCATGCTGTTGTAAAGATGCAGCCAAAGGTAAATATATCTGCACCTTTCAGCATTGTCGAAAGCATGAAAAAAATGAATGTTTCAATTTCGATGTGGGATTCTTTAGCAATCCTTGGTCAAATCAATTTGTTACAGTCAACCTTATCAAATCCAGTTAGTTTGAATCCTCCAAATGAAGTCTTTTTAGGCCAAACAAAGTCAGTTTTAACCAATACACCTTTGGATAGTACCACACAACAAAGTAATGGTGTCAAGCCCCCTCCTTTCTATGTTTCCTTAATAGTGGGGAATAAATTGGTACACAATTGCATGGTTGATAGTGGGGCTAGCAGTTCGGTAATGCCAAAAAAGATTGTAGACCAGCTAGGTTTACAATACCAACCATTATAAAAAGGAGTACTTCAATTGGATGGGACAACAATGAACACTATAGGTATCATTAAGAATATGAATCTTACACTACATGCCTGTCCCAATTTTTCAATCCCGCAAGATGTTTTTGTCATAGATTTGCCTCCATTTTTTGCTCTATGCCTGTCTAGAGACTTCATGGCTAAAATTGGAGGGTATTTATCTTCAGATTGGTGCCATATGCTTTTTAGGACCAGGTATGGTACTAAGGTAACTATAACTTCTGAGTCCCTTACCAAGGATCACATTGAACATTATGTGCCATCTGCTATAAAATGTTAATTCTGTTGTTTTAGAGGATACTGAACTTGTTGTAGCACAAGAGTTACAAGTTGTGAGTGTACCTGAGGTACTCTTGAATGAATGGGCAGCTGAAAACGTGGTTGTTAACCCAAATGAGTTTATTCAATATGTTGGTCTAGGCAATTATGTATTGCATGAAGCTGGGACAAAAATGCCAAATCTCGAGAGAAGTGCAGAAAGCCAGTTTGAGTAACAAAATAAATTATGGGAGATGCATTTTGATGGTTCAAGAAACAAAAATGGCGCTGGAGGAGGTGCAATGCTTGTATCTCCGCAGGGTGATAAGTATTTTTCTGCTTTCCGTTTTGCTTTCGCATGCTCTAATAACTTTGTTGAGTATGAGGGCCTTGTTCAAGGCCTTGCGTGGGCAAGGAAGAGAGGAATAACCCACTTGAAAGTTTATGGGGACAGTGAGTTAATTGTCAATTCAAATAAGAGGCTTGAATGTTGCTAAAAATGACACACTAAAGTCTTATAGAAACAGAGTGTGGAATATGATTGAGGAGTTTGATGCCTTTAACTTACTATCTATTCCAAGGAACCAGAACAAACATGTTGATAGGCTTGCATCCATTGGAGCATAGTTTGATATTCCAGGTGACATTAGAAAAGAGAAAGTATAGCAGTATGTGAAGGTTGTAGTCAGGCTGTCAATTCCTGATAACAACATTCACTGGTAGGTCTTTGACAACGATGAATAGATCCTTTCTTTTTTGCTCGAAGAAGATCAGTTCTCCATGGTTAATCAAGCAAAACTTAAGCAACAATATGATGATCAAGTCATACAGCTGAGGACATATAAGTTACCCAAAGGTCTAGTTACCTTAGAGTCAATTTTCAGTACTGACGATCAGCTTAAAAAGGGTAAAGCTAGCTTGCGAATCAAAGAACATTATGAAGAGCTAGAGATTTTCAAAGGTAAACTTCTTAAGATAGGAAAAATTTGTTCACATGAAGATAAACAAGCTTTTGTTGCTTTATGCCAAGAATTTCATGTTGTTTTTGCTTGGGAATATTCAGATTTGAAAGGGTTTGATTCCCATATTGCTCAACACACAATTGAGTTAGAACCTAATGCTAAGCCAGTAAGGCAGAAACAAAGGCTCTTGAATCCTAAGCTTGAGCCCTTAATGATTAAAGAGATGACCAAATTAGTTGAGGGGGGTATTGTCTTTTCTATTAAGCATACTTCATGGGTTTCTAACCTTGTGCCGGTTAGGAAGAAAAATGGTGAAATAAGACTTTGTGTAGACTTTAGGGATCTTAACCGATCATCTTTGAAAGATCACTACCCGCTACCCTCCATGGAATAAATCTTGCAAGTAGTTGTTGGTTCTGAGAGATTTTCCTTGTTAGATGGTTTTTCGGGCTATAACCAAGTGATGGTTAGAGAGGAAGATCAGTTCAAAACTACTTTTACAACTAAGTGGGGCACCATGGCATACAAAAGGATGCCTTTTGGTTTATCTAATGTTGGTGCCACGTTTCAAAGGGCCATGGACATGGCGATCAATAAGATTATGCTGATTTATCTAGATGACATTACAGTTTATTCTAAGAATGTTGATGAACATTTGTTGCACCTTAAGCAAGTTTTCAAAAAATGCAGAGAGTTTGGTATCTCTCTCAACTCAAAAAAGAGTATCTTTATTGTTCATGAAGGGAAATTATTAGGAAACATAGTCTCAAAGCAAGGAATTACTATTGATCCTGAAAGAGTCAAAGCCATACTTGAGTTTTCGTTACCTAATTACAAGAAGGGTCTACAGAGCTTTCTGGGCCAGATCAACTTTCTAAGAAGATTTATTCCTAATGTTGCAAATTTTCTACAGCCTTTGATAGCTATGTTAAAGAAGAATGCAGTTTTCAGTTGGACTGGAGAAGCAAAACGTAGTTTTGAAGCAATCAAGGAAGCTTTGGCATCAGCTCCGACACTGGTAAATCTGGATTTCTCTAAAGACTTCTTTTTGTATTCTTTTGGTAGCCGTAGTTCAATCTCTGCTATGTTGGTTTAGAAAAATAGTGATGACTTAGAACAACCCATAGCTTTCTTTAGCCAAGTACTTACTAATTATGAAGAGAGGTATACTTTTGTTGAGAAACATGTTCTCGCTGTGATCAGAAGCCTGAAGAAGTTTAAGCCTCTAGTTTCAAACAATAAGATTCATATTTTGGTTGCACACTCAAGTGTGAAAGAATTTTTGTTGAATAAAGATCTGAATGAAAAAAGGGCAGGGTGGAACACAAAGGTCATGGAATATGATGTGGATATCAAGATAATCAAATTGGTTAGAGGTAAAGGTCTCTGTGAACAACTCACTACAAGGTCAATTAGTGGAAATGAATCACAAAAGGATGTTGTTTTTGCTAATATAAATGAGTCTCAGGATGCTCAAGATGATCTGCCTCTGATAACAACAAATTGGGTTCAAGACATGACCCATTTTTTACAGACTGGTGAGTGCCCACCAGGTTTGAACAGAGCTAAAAGAAGATATTTTAGACTGCAGTCCATATCATATGTGCTGATAAATAATGTTTTTTTTAAAAGGGATCTAAATGGTGTTCTATTAAGATGCATTCACAATCATCAAATTGAGAAGGTGCTTCATGAGTTTCATGATGGAGCTGCGAGAGGTCACTTTGCCCCAAGAACTACTGCTTGGAAAATAATGAGAGATGGTTACTACTGGCCCAGCTTGTTCAAAGATGCATATGCCTGGTCAAGAAAGTGTATCAAATGTGCTCTATTTTCAGGAAAGGAAAAGCTGCCTGCTATGCCCCTGCATCCAATTCAAGTGGAGCAGCCCTTCATGAGATGGGGCATTGATTTCATTGGGCCAATAAATCCACCTTCTAGTGCCGGTTACAAGTGGGTGCTCATAGCTACAGACTATTTCACATGGTGGATAGAAGCAATAGCTTTGAAAGAAGCAAAGGAGTCTTCAGTTTTGAGCTTCTACGAAGATATAGTCACCAGATTTGGAGTTCCTGACTCTATCATATCTGATAATGCTCTCGCATTTGTGGGATTAAGACTAACTGATTAGGCTGTTAAACATGGCATTCATTTGCATACATCCTCAAATTATTACCCTCAGGGTAATGGCTTAGCTGAAAGCACAAATAAGAATCTCATCAGGATTATCAAGAGAACAATGGAGGATAATCAAAGAACCTGGCACATCAAATTAAAGTATGCATTGTGGGCAGACAGGGTGACTCCTAAGAGGTCTATTGCTAACTCACCATACATGTTAGTCTATGGCAGAGAGGCAAGATTTCCCTTATCTGTGGAGCTCCCAGCTCTTGACATTATACATCAGTTGGAGATGTTTGAAGAATAGGACCCAATGTCCATGAGATATGCAAAGCTCATGGAACTCACAGAATTAAGGGACAAAGCAATAAAGGATTTGGAGTATCATCAACTCCAAACGAAGAAAACATTTGACAAAAGGGCTACAACAAAATATTTTAAGGCGGGAGACCTTGTGCTCAAATGGGATGTTCTGAAAAGCAAGCCAGTCCATCACACCAAGTTTGACAACATGTGGACACGCCTATTCATTATCAGAGACTGTAAGGAGCACAATGCTTATCAATTGGCTACAACATAAGGGGAAGTGCTTCCTATCCCAGTCAATGGGATACACCTTAAGCCCTATTTTCAAGTCTGATGGAGTTCCTCTATTGTACATATTAGTTTAGGTTTATGTTTTCAATAAGTGCTTCTGCACTTCAGTTTAGATATTTTTTCTATTTCCTGGGTGTCGTTATGGCACAGTAAATATTCTCTTTCATTTTCCCCTGTTATGTTTTTCTTTTGGCAACCCGTTATGTCCTATGGGTCTCAAGCGAGTTGCGGCCATGTGCAAAACTGATATTTTTATAATTTTTTGAATTTCCTAATGACTCCATGCCCAATGGATGAGTTTTGGCTACTGGTTTCTATGTTTAGCAGGCAAACATCCAGCCGAGGTCGCCAGAAATGTTGCCCAATTTTCACCTACAGGCTAGGTTAGTTGGGAAAATTATGTTTCAGAAGTTCTAAAGGGCCAGGTGGATCATTTGCATCAAGCGTTAAATCATGCATCTGGTGCTAGGTCATGAAGAACACAGTTGGAAGGCCTGCCTAGATCAAGCTCGACATGAAAACCCTCTAAAAGGAGAGTCGCCAAGATCACTCAGATGTCTCGTCGACTAAGGGGCTCTCGTTGAGTGAAGGGAGCTTCACCAAGAGATCCCTCTTCGGTCAAGGGTCTTATCGATTAGGTCAAGTCTCGACGAAGAAGGCTATTTCGGCCAAAGGACACAAGTATCAGCGAGGGGTCTTGCCGAGATGGTGATGTCTCCCCGACTGAAGAAAAAGTAAACTCATTGCCCAAAGGTGGGAGCTTCGCCACAAGGTTTTTCCGAAAGCAGAGGGTCACCTCGACGGGATCCTAGTTCACCAAAAGGAGGGTCAGGTCGCCAAGATGTCTCGGCGGCTGGCCAAAGCCTCACTAAGAGAAAGTAATATCGGCACAGTGTTTCGCCGAAGACCTAAAGTCTCATCAAAGAGATGTTTGAGCTTTGTCGTAGGTCTTACCGAATGCGGGGAGGTCTCCCCAACATTTTACATTGGTGTAGCTCTCTACCATCGCGATAATCTCTTGCTGATGTGGTGTAGTCTCAGTGATAGGAGGAGATGTCGATATGACAAATGAGCCTCGCTATGAAGTCTTCCCGACTTGATAATGTCTCAGTGATAAAAGGGAGTCTCCCCGACTGAGATGAGCTTTCGCCAAAGCATGGATGCCTTCGGCATGTGGTCTCAGTGAAAAAGAGTATCATCACCAAGAGTTAAAGCCTTCGCCATGAAGTCCTGACGACCAAACGATGTCTTGCCGAAGGCCAGGGATCTAGTTAAGGAAAGTCATATCGATGTGAGGTCTGGCCGACAGAGTGGAGTCTTGGCGAAAGGGAAGATGTCTTCGGCATATTGGTGGGGGCTTCAGTAGAAGGTCTTACCGAAGACCAAAGGTCTTGCTGACAATCATTCACAAGGCCGTTGGCGGGGAGGAAAACATATTGCCTTCAGCATAACGTCTTGGCGAAGGATGGAGTCGTCGTGACGTCTCAATGAACAGATGGGGTCTTTTCAATAATAAGATGGGCTCGCCCAAATTTTTAAAGCTCGGCAAGAGGTCTTGCCGAAATAGCGGAGCCTTCCCCAACAATGAAGTGAGTTCGCCGAGTGATATTGCCTTCGGCAAAGGGTCTTCCCGATAGCAATTTTCTTGGCGACCACAGAGGTGATATCGGTATAACTTTTTGGGCTCGCTAAGAACTCTCATTGACGGTTTTAGGCTATGCTGATAACCACAGGAAGATTTAATTACATCGGGGAGACACGATTAGTGTACCCACCCGAAGAATCTGCATGGAGTATACCCGACCAATCAGAGTGATCTGAAAGCGAGCCGTGGCAGTCTGACCAGGATGAAGAACATCAACGAAATGAAAAGCAATGTGTATCTGTTTTGAGCTTAGGAGCATTCAAAGCACTCAGCCGAAGAGGTTTAAGGAGGACACGAGGATCAAAAATAAATGCGGTAGCTGCGAAAGATCTGAAGGCTTCTCCAGGGAATGACTCTTCATCGACATGGACACGCAGGGTGCAACATTAAATTCAATTAAAAGATCTAAGGAGAGATCTATCCCGAGGACTGATATTTTGTAAGCCCTAAGGGGCCGAGGTCTTTTCTGTATATAAGGCATTTTTTCCTTTTTGTAAATAGTTTGGATTATACACTCTAAAGAGTTAGTGATTTTTATCAATCCTTTCTCGACTAAAAGTATGTTTTGTAACTCAATTGGAATCTGGAATACAACACAGAGTTTACCTTGGAAGCTACTGTTCATGTTTGTACTACTCTCATTTCTGTATTTCTCTTTTGATTATGCAAGTCTTTAACTGTGTTTTATAAGTGTACATTCATACCTTAAAGCTGTGAAATTTATCTTTCCTTCCTAAGATGTGTATGTAGATTGAGCCTATTAAGATTGATGCATAAGTCTAAAAGAAATTGTGTTGAGCATGTGAAACGGTTGAAGTTAAGTTTCCTAGTGTATGTTCATCTTGTTTTCATTTCATAATTCCTCATCAATTCGGTGTATCACCTTAGAATTTAATCTTTATTTTAATGCATTCTCCTTCTCCCTTTCCCTTCAAAGAATCAGTAGTTTAGGTGATAACATAAAGGAAGTCGGCCTTCTCTGGAGGTTGACCTCTATCTGCAAGAAACCCACATCTTTAGAGGTCTTCCAATGTTACACTGAGGTGTTGAACATCAATTTCAACAAGGGTGCAATTTTAGGAGATAACAAAGACCTCACAGCGAGATCTTTTGTGCTACCTTGAGTGTACACCATCGGTGAGACATTCCTTATTGATATAAGTCATACCGAACTCCAAGACTTTCCTTGAAGACTTCAAACTAAACACTGTTGGCAAGACATCCATATTGGTAAGACTTCTTACTGATCCATCTCATGTTATACCAATGTATACTATTGGTGAGACAAAACAACTATCGCTAGGAGTTTATAACGAAACCTCCAAGTTACCCCAAAGACACCAAGTGAATGCTATCGGTGAGACATTCATATCAGTAAGACCTCATACCGAAACCTTAAATCTTTCGGCCAAGTCTTGCCGATATACAATAGAATGGCATGTCGGCCAAAGATCTCCACTCGATAAGACTTCTTACCGAGCCACCATAGGTTATCCCGATGACTCCAATGAATAAGTGTTTGGTGAGACTCCTGCAAGGTCATGATGACCTATACAAAACACAATGTTTCAAAGCTGCTAGTCGGCTAGACATTAAAAATATCAAATCGACTTGGCTCCAATAGAGGTTACAGCCTATGATGATTTAGGCATATATTTCCAACATATACTCCCCTAATTACAACCATTTATCTTGAAAACCATGTTGATAATGTGTCACTAACAATCCATCAATACTCAAATTTAACTCTTCTCTCTTGGAATCCCAAAAATAAGACACCATCCAACCCACAACTATAATTCCTTAGACGACTAGAATTAATGCCATGGAGCATACCCTACCAAAGTAACTCAAAGAAGACCACATTAGCTAACTCGTCATTAGTCACGATCCTGGGAAAAATACAATACACCTTACTCAACCATAAGACATAATACCCATCATCACTACCACAAGTATGAGGCCAGTCAATCATAACTGTGTGTGTGAAATGTGTAAAGTTAGTATCAACACAAACCTTAATGAAACAATTTATATTGAAATATTCAAAGAAAAGTAAAACTATTCTAAGTTGCAATAAAGATAAATCTTCCAAGAATGTCTCATTGTCCTCTATTCTTAAATGATTCTTTTTAACTTTTTTGGCCCTCAGATTTCTATGTGCACAAAGGCTATTAGAATGACACTTAAGAAATGAGATTAGTATTCAACATGCAAGCCAACTATATGCCTACATGAAACTATGTACAAACAATGATGATGAATGCCACGATGCATGGAGGATGATGTTGATGATAAATGAACAAGTGGAGGTGGATGCTATGGTATTAAACTATGATGATCTATATATGATTCTACATATGCTCAAATGCAAATTAACAATGACTAAGATGATACTCCATATGCTCAAATGCAAACTTAAAATGAACCAATCTAAAATGCAACTATGATGCAATATGTTAATCTAAGATTTAAATATGATGCAAAACATGATATAAAAACTAGCTATAAGACTCCAAGAATGCTCCAAGCTCCAATGATAAACCTGCATGATAACTTTACTTCAAATGTGGATGCAAAATACAAGGCCCAAGGGTTGTATTTATAGCCTTTTCCAAGCATATAGTGAGGTGGCAATAATCAACGGTCCATATTCGAATAAGAAAAATGGATGGTGAAGATGAAGAGAATCATGATGTTGTCCCCTTGACCAAAGACAAAATTCCATGTGTGTGGAAGAATCTCTTGACCAATGGGCAACATGCCATTTGGATGGAAGATTCAAGTGTGGGAAGAGAAGACCATTTGCTTCCAAAATTGGTGGAAGTGTGGGAAGAATAAATCATGTGCTCCAAAATTGGTGGAAGTGTGGGAAGAAAAGACCATGCCGTGTGTGTGGAAGAATCTCTTGACCAATGGGCAACATGCCATCTGGATGGAAGATTCAAGTGTGGGAGGAATAAATCATGTGCTCCAAAATTGGTGGAAGTGTGGGAAGAAAAGAGCATGTGCTTTTTGAAATTGGTGGAAGTGTGGGAAGAAAAGAGCATGTGCTTTTTGAAATTGGTGGAAGTGTGGGAAGAAAAGACCATGTGTTTTTTGAAATTGGTGGAAGTGTGAGAAGAAAAGTCCATGTGCTTTTTGAAATGAGTTGAGGATAATTCTAATTAAAAATTAGAGTTATTTATTTTCATGTGACCTTGATGAGGTGGCACACAAAAAGTTGTAGAAATATGCTCTAATTCCTAATTGGATTTAGTGAAGATTAATTAAATAAAACAAGTTTAGGAAACCTTGTTTATTTAATTAATTTAGAAGAATATGTTTTAGATTTGGAGAATTAGAGAAGGGTGAATAATATAAATAAATTGAAAATTTATTTATACGTAGTTGGAATATTAATCAAATAGCTAGTATTTAATTAATTAAAGGTGATGGCCGTTTTTAGGTGTATACATTTTTTCCCTCTTTGAAGTAATGTGTTTACACGTTGTTTCAAAGAAAAATTTGATAGCGATGCTCAGAGAAGTTTTTGATGCCCCAAACATTGATTTTCAGGTATTGATGGATATATGCCCCCTCGGGAGATAAATCGGTGAATATTGGAATCTTTAGGATTGTTTGGAATTTTTGAAAATTTTGATGATTTGTTGATGATTTATAAATTTTTATGATGCATAAATGATTTATCTCTCGAAAAAGAAGATTGAGCCTACTAGAATGATTAATTGATGTCTTATGTTGCCTCCTTGTGTTTGATGTTTGATGATCGCATTCAGCCGATTGATTTGACGATATTGATGTGATAGTTGATGATTGGCCTCATGATAGGTGAGGATCAATGATAGGATGATGATGATTGACCTCATGATAGGTGAGGTTCAATGATAGGATGTTGATGATTGACCTTATGATATGCGAGGATCAATGATAGATTGATGATTGACCTCATGGTAGGTGAGGATCAATGATAAATTGATGATTGACCTCATGATAGGTGAGGATAAATGATAGAATGATGATTGACCTCATGATAGGTGAGGATCAATGATAGATTGATGATTGACCTCATGATAGGTGAGGATCAATAATATTTTGATGATTGATGGACCTCATTGTAGGTGAGGTTGAATTGATAGATGAACCTCATGATAGGTGATGTGCATTGATTGATGAACCTCATGATAGGTGAGGTTGAATTGATTGATAAGATTGCTGATTTGTGATATGTTATGATCATAGGAGGATTTTCGCATCTGGTGTAGGTGGATTCGGATTTGATTAGGTGATGTGGTTTGACTTCTTTGATTGATTGATATGCCCCAGTATAGGATTGATTAATGTACTGAGACTTGATGATGTATTGAGACCTGATGTATATATTGATTCAGTTGAGACATTATGATTTTTGCCATTTTTTATGATGTACCTCTCAATGTTTGGATATCATTGTACACTTGACATTCTGATTTTTGAGGTTATATGATATACAACGATGATTATGATCTATGTGTTGATATGATGATAGATGTCTATGATGCATTTAATTTCCATGTTATGATGATGATTTTGATGTTATGATATGTTGTGGATGCAAATGATGATGCAAATAAGGTGTTATGGTTCTATGATGCTTTATGAATGATGCATATATGATACATGTGATGGATTTTATTATGCCAATGAAATGTGATGCATTTTATGTTTTTGTTCTTTTCTAATGCAAATAAATGATGTAATGAATGGATGAATGTATGATCGTGTGATGGTTCCTAGTTTTATGTTGTTATGATATTTATATGATGATGATCATGATGATTATGATGATTATGCAATGATGAGAGGATAATGTGATGTATGTAATGATTGATGATTCTATATGCTTTATGGATGGTGTTTTATGCTATGTGAGATGAATGTGATTATGCAAATGACATGTGATTTTTATATCCAGTTAGTCTTTTATCAGTCTTGGATTTGAGTAATAACAAATTCATCTTCACTATTGGTTTTAGATGTTCATAACAAGGGCATTATATCCTTGTTAATCAATCATGTTTTTCAGTAGCTTTTTCTTCTTGGAAATCTTACTCTGTTGGATATGTCTTTCAATCTTCTTAATGGACCAATTTCTTAATCCATTAATAATGAATTAGATGATTATGATTATGCAAGTGAGATGGAATGCATTTCATTTTGTGTTTTCTAATGCAAATATAATGATGTGATGCATGGATGGATGAATGATGTGATAATGTTTTTTGATGCAAGTGATATGCAACTAAATGAGAATGTTTTCTAATTGATGATAATGCAAGTGATGCATAACTATGTGAAAATGATGTGTTTTTGGTAATGTCAAGTATACTCAATCCATTGATAATAGAGATAACATCATTGTTGCAAATTTGGAAATGCCATAAATATAGATGCAAACTAACATGGATGCAATCTACTCTAACCATGCATATCTCATATGCAAAAGTTGTCATTTGTAACAGCCAATTTGTCATGCTTTTTATCATCATTGGGCCTTTAAAATTTTGAAAGTGAGTACAAGCATCAATGGTATATTTAGACCATGATGACCTGAGTACTACTTCCATGATGTTTGATAGTGCAAGTTAACACAAGCATCTAAGTATAATTAAACCGAGATGACCTGAGTATTGCTTGCATAAACAAACAAGAGTTAATCTTTTTCCTATGCAAATTCAGAATGTCATCAGTGATACTTTGTAGTGCACGTCTCACAACAATTTGCATAGTAATAATGATCAACTCATAGACAACAGACAAAGAAAAATCATACTCCTTCCTGGCTCCTCTAGTTTGATACATCATTGAGGGGCTCCAAAGATATGATAACAAAAATCAAATTACAACAATTGAACATTTGTGTTTAATGTGATAAACCCATGATTTAGAAGAACATCATCCTTTTGATTTGATTTTATGATGTTTTTGGGATTTTTTTCATTTTTTCCAATTTTTAGGTGTTTTCTGAGATTTTGACCAAGAACCTAACCTAAAGACCTATCCTAGGGGCCTTGGGGGCTTATAAAAAATTAGCCTTGCCTACGTTATACATGCAGAGACCACGTAGTTTGACTAACTCAACTGATTTACAGGACCAAAATATGAACAGACGAGAGATGACAACTAATTACAACAGACCACTAAAGGACTTGACCTAGGGTGTCTTGGGGGTTGATCAAAGATTAGCCTTGCCTACGTTTAAGCTTAGAGACAACGTAGTTCGACAAGATGACTTCAATTTTTTAACTTTTTGACTGACTTTTTGACCTATTTTTGGATTTTGATATGATATGGATGTTTGATGCATTTTTTATGGTGATCGATTCTCAAGGTTTTTTTGCCCCCAGTGAGTTCAAGATTTTGCCCCCAGTCTAAGGTGAGACACGACTGTGATTCCAAAATTTGTACATGGTGCTTTCAAAGGATATGTAGATGGATGGACAAAGTGAATGGTCAACATGCTCAAATAGATGGAAAAGCTAACCTATCACAAATAGCATCTGTTGCCAGGTTTTCACTACTTGTTTTTATTGCACTTTTTCAGATTTTATGATTTTAAATTTTTTTTTTGAACTTTTTGATTTTTTTGGATTTTCTTAGGATATTTAAGATGGAATGAGATGATATGATTGATTGAAAGAACAAGATGCCCCATAATAGAGATAATGCAACCATGGATAAATGATAGATCAAAATGAAAGATTCACTACAAAACATGTCACACAAGCAACATATCTCTTGTCGAAAGATGATAATGGTTAATCGATTAAGATGCCAGGAATGATTGATTCCATAAGGCATGATGATGATAAGATTGATGATTTTTGATGATTGATTGGAAAAAGATATGAGGATTGGATAATGTTTTACAACTAGGCTCAAATATGATTTGCACGATAAGATTCAAGGTTGCAAAGGGACATGATGAAATGGATTTTGATAAGCTAGAAGACATGGAATGGAAGAAAGTGAGGATAAAGATAATAAATGGGATGATCAAGATCAACTAGATAGGATACAGACACAAGGCCCAAGTACTTTTCCCCTATTCTTCATCAAGACCAAGGACCCGAAGAAAGGATGTGTCTAGTAAGAATGATGGAATATGGATAAGGCGAAGGATATGGTATGAAAGATATGGATAGAGCGTATAGGATAAGATATATGATGTTCAAGAAGATCCTTAACCTTGTCAAGATCAAAGGTGGGAAAAGTGGAGGATAATATATGCATGATAGGAAGATGGAAGAAGGGCTTAAGCATCAAGTTTCATGACCAAATATCCCTTTAATAAACCATGGCAATGGGGATTAGACTCATAAATGTTGGCCTACTAAAGGTATGATGGAAGAACTAAGGACTTATTTGAAGGTTTGGATTAAAGGAGAAAATGGGGGATGAATGTTGGATAATGGATAGGAGGTGGAAAGACTTGTTGATGGATAGATGGAAAGGATTGCAAGGTCAACATTGGCACACACCTTGAAGGGTGGTGGAGTGATGGAGGAAAAATGGATTTGGAAGGTGAGAGGTTTTTAGATGGTAGATTGGAGGAAGCTTTTGGATTAGCAGATTTGGATGCCAAATTGGATTTTATTGCTTCTATGAGACTTTTAGGAATCCACATGATTTTTGACTTTGATATTTGCTTTGTGGGCCTTTGTGGCCTTTGAGATTTTTCTCTTTGATTTATTTAAATTTTGAATTTTTCCTTTTGCTTTGATGGGCCTTTGTGGCCTTTTGAAATTTCCTTTTGATTTATGGAACTTTGTGGTCTTGGAATTTTTTTTTTGCTTTGATGGGCCTTTGTGGCCTTTTTGATTTTTCCTTTGATTTTGGATCAAATTTTCTTTTATTTTTGCATGCCTCTTTGAGGAGACATGTTGATCCTTTAACACATGTGGATTTTGATATAGAAGTTTTTGACATTTGGCACCCAAATTTCTTCCAAGAGCAATGGGAGGGGTGGATTTAGATGAATGGTATGGAGGTATTATGGATGAGTGAGTGTAGGTAGAATTTTGAAAGGGCATCAAGGATGTGTGCCTTTTTTGTTCTTGAGGAATAAGATATGGACCTAGGATAGAGGGAAGATTTGATGGACTAGGATGAGGACCTAGGATAGATTGAAGGTTTGGTGGATTAGGATGAGGACCTAATATAGATGGTAGGTTTTATGGACTAGGACACTTAGGTGTATATCCAAGGCCGTGATAATATGGATTTTGTTGGACTAAAGGGGTTCCAAGATACCTTGTTCATGAAGGCCTAATCCTTTGCCTTTGTAGTTCATACTTTGACACATTCGTTTACTAATGGGATATTTATTGTTGTGAAACAAGATGCAAGTCCATTTTGGGGAGGATATGATATGGATGAAAGGATAGGTGTTGGAAGTAAACCAGAGTAGATAAAGGTGGAGGATCCCAATTTGTAGGTGTGTGGTTCATGGATGGCTAGTATAGGTGTGATAGGATCTTGAAATGGGGATGATGAGGTACTTTGATCTTGACTTGGAAAAGAAGTATGAGGTGTAGAAGATGGAGTAGCTTGCTCTTTATTACGTATAGAATCATCATGAAGTGGTATGAAAGGCATATCTTGATCTTGAGAAGGATGAACATCCTCATGAGATGAAGGGATATCCTCAGATGGAAGCATATCTTGATCTTGATGAGGAAGGGAATCATGATATTTTGTAGAAAGTATATCTTGATCATCAGATGGTAGGAAATCACTAGATAGGATGCAAGAATTATCATGCTCTTGGGATGTAATGGAATCTTGAGATGGTACGGATTCATCAGATGGAGTGGAAAGAGGACTTGGAATGATAATTTTCTCTTGATATGGAAGGGAATCTTTGTGGATGAAAAGTGAAAGGAGGGGATCATCATAGAATTATTGAGAGATTCGGTCTTGGTCAAAGATGGGAAGAACTTGTGGAATTTTGGTATCATTGGATGAAGTGGAAAGAATGCTTTGATCTTGATGTGTAAGGGAGTCTGTGACAACATGGTTTAGACTGAGAGATTGACATGTATCGTTGGATGCAGATGGTATGATAAAAGAAGGTGTTTGGATTGAATCATTAACTTGAGTGAAAGAATCATGAGGTATTTTTTGGCTTATGGGAGATGAAGATAAATGCATGACATGGTAAGATTGTTCAACATCATTTGTGTTTGAAGACTTTGATTTGGGTTTCTCATTTAACTTTTTTCAAGAATTCAAAGAAATTGAACTTGGATGATGTAGTTGTTGGTGGAGAAGGTGTCTTGTTTGTATTTCTGTCAGATGGATAAGAATAGATGTTTGACAACAAATATCCTTCTGTGGTTGTTTCCCTTTGTATATCCCAGATTTGTTGTTGAAGGTTCTTTATTTGATGAGCTAAAGCATTCAATTGATCCTCATCTATTTTAGCCATGGTGATTTGAGTTTCAATGTTTTTGAGTCTCAATGATCGGAGTTTCAATGGTTGAAATTTCAATGTTTGAAGTCTCAATGGTTGGAATTTTGATGTTGGGATCTTTAACATTTTTATTTTCAAGTCCTTTTTCCTTGAGATTTTGTTTTTGCAACCTTGTTTGGATGGGCATACAAGTGTTATATTTTTGACTAACCTTTGACCTAGGTTTTGGAAAAGTACCAAGGATTACAACTAAGTCCAATAGAATGACAAATTATAATGAGACTAGGTTGGATTTGACTATATAGCTTCATTTCGTGATGAGAGGATGATAAATCCTGATGATGAAACTAGGCTCAGTAATCAAAGGTGTGATAAATTGGATGATTTTGGTACTTTGTGGTGTTAGATCTTGGTTTAGGTTGAACAATTCCACTTGTAGAGGTTATTTTTAACAAGTTTAGACTTCTAAGGTATCTAAGGAATGATTTTGGACTTTGAGAAAATTTTGAAATTTTGATCCAAACTATGAAATCAGAGGGAAATTTTCTTCCTAAACAAGGTACTCAAATCTTTGGAAAAGTCTTGGATTTTGACAATAGTAAAAGATGTATAATTCGGGATTGTTCTTGCAAGCTTTTTTGTAGAAATTGATGTTAGGGTTAGAGATGGCAGATCTAACAATTAAATGCAGATTTAATTAACAAAACAGAGAAACTAAAACATTCACAGAATAAATCATAACACAGAATTTAACGTGGTTCACCCAATCTGGGCTACATCCACCAAGCCGACCATCAATACTTTTATTATCCGTTGAAAACCCCTATAACAATCTTGCGAATAATCGGGTTTTTCATCATCTTGAAATACCCATCCGAACCCCTTTTTACCAAGCTTAGAAGCTTCCAGATTTTAGGTTCTACAAAATTGAATTTTTCCTTTTTCGTTGATTTTTCCCTTTTTTTGGTGATCACGCGAAAAAGTAGGAAGAAAATTTTTCTCGGGGGCTGCCGCTCCCGAACCCCCGCCCGGGGCCCAGCCCGGCCCCGGACCCCGGCAAGGATGGGGGGCCAGGGTGTACAGTATACCATGGGCTATACAGTATAGCATGATCAGTCACCACATACCAACAATTGAATGTCAAACTCTCTCTAAAGTCGTAAAGTGTTGATAGTCGTTTTTGATGTTCTTTTGGACTAAGAGGTTTGGACTTTGGTTTCCGAATTTTGATAAATCATTTGGTAACAAACATGTTTAGACTCTATTTTTCCTAAGGATTAGTTGAATACTTCTGAGGATTCCCAAAATGAGACTGATTGTCGGACAAGAATGAACCTAGGTCACTATTTTGTGTTCTACAAAAGGTGCCAAAACAAAGACAAAAGGCCCCACTTGGGACCCCAAAGGCACCAAAACAAAGAAAAAAGGTGCCACTTCAGAGTAAACATGTCAAAACATGAAAATAGGAAAAGAAAAAGGCGCCATTTGGGACCCAAAAGTTGCCAAAACGGAGACAAAAGGTGCCAAAATAGGTTAAGACTTGGTTTTTTTGAAAGTTTCTTGAAAATGGTCGTATCTTGATCATACAAAGGTCTTTTTCAAAGCTTTTTTTTTTAAAATGGGGTAGAATTTCATAAGCTATGCAATGGTGTAGGTTCTTCTCAATTTTTGTGGAGTTAGAATTTTGAATTAGGATTTTCACTTTTGATATGTGACATTTTGTTTGTTTTGAAAACACTTTGATAAAGACACATCAAGCAATGTACACTCTTAAGGTTGTGAAAGACTGTATTCTTTTGAATTCCACACGGGTTTTACCCCAACCACACTTTTTTTTAGCAGATGACTAGATACTTGACCCCATTGGCTCCCCTCCACGACACTCACTTCTCAGGGCTTCCAAGCACCAATACCCACGAATCTCCCATGGCATATTTTTCATCTCTACTAAGAATTGTGAGAATGTGGATGCCTTTGCAACGATTGTTGCTGCACCAAAGAATAGATAAAGGTTTTGGCCAAACTACAACAAGGGTTTTAGTAAGGACTTTTCGTTCGTGGGGGATAACCCATGCGGTGAGAGACCATTGTTGCCCTTCTCGTCGGGACTATCCTCGTGATACTGGCCTTTGTTTTAGTATCCACATTTATATATCGGCTGGAAATGCGCTTGGCTTCAGCGTGTTACCTATTGGGTCATTCCCTTGGGTGAGTTCTTTTTCCCACAAGGAAGGCCCTCTAAGATAAACAAAAGTAAGCGAGTATACCCATAGTTTGATCAATCTTTATTCCACAAGAATAAAGAGAGAACACATGCGATATACTCAACTCACACTCACACACAAAAGTGAATGGGTCTAGCTTTTTGGTCACCTAGTTAAGGGGAGAGCATATGCCTACCATCCATTAAGCACAAAAGACATGGTGTTCATCAACCCTTTAATTAAGCTATGTTCCTAACTTAACCAAAATTAAACATGATGTTCATTAATCTCTTAATTAAGCTATGTTCCTACCTTAACCAAAAGGAAACCAAGTAAATCACTTCCAACCACTGCAATATGTCAGTAGTTTGATAAGAATGTCTTTGAAAAGCATTTTTGGGAAACCTGCAAATCAACAACACAAAGTATTAGCCTTCAAATTTTACAAAAAGTGCCAAAAACATAGACAAAAGGCACCAAAACAGAGATAAGGTGTTCCAGACTGATGCAAAAGGCACCAAAAAGCTCCAAAAGGCTCTAAGAGGCTCCAAAAGGCTCATTTTCATACCTATGAACATAAAATTTCAAGCATGCTAGTAATAAATGGGGCAAGGCCCCATAATGGGCGCCATTTTGTGTGTGTGTGAAATGTGCAAAGTTAGTATCAACACAAACCTTAATGAAATGATTTATATTAAAAGATTCAAAGCAAAGTAAAACTATTCTAAGTTGCAATAAAGATAAATCTTCCAAGAACGTCTCATTGTCCTCTATTCTTAAATGATTCTTTTTAACCTTTTTGGCCCTCTGATTTCTATGTGCACAAAGGCTATTAGAATGACACTTAAGAAACAAGATTAGTATTCAACATGCAAGCCAACTATATGCCTACATGAAACTATGTGTAAACAATGATGATGAATGCCATGATGGATGGAGGATGATGTTGATGATAAATGAACAAGTGGAGGTGGATGTTATGGTATTGAACTATGATGATCTATATATGATTCTACATATGCTCAAATGAAAATTAACAATGACTAAGATGATACTCCATATGCTCAAATGCAAACTTAAAATGAACTAATCTAAAATGCAACTATGATGCAATATGGATGATAAAATGCAACTATGATGCAATATGTTAATCTAAGATCTAAATATGATGCAAAACATGATATAAAAACTAGCTATAAGACTCCAAGAATGCTCCAAGCTCCAATGATAAACCTTCATGATAACTTTACTTCAAATGTGGATGCAAAATACAAGGCCCAAGGGTTGTATTTATAGCCTTTTCCAAGCATATAATGAAGTGCAATAATCAACAGTCCATATTCAAATAAGAAAAATGGATGGTGAAGATGAAGAGAGTCATGATGTTGTCCCCTTGACCAAAGACAACATGCCATGTGTGTGGAAGAATCTCTTGACCAATGGGAAGCATGCATTTGTATGGAAGATTCAAGTGTGGGAAGAGAAGACCATGTGCTTCTAAAATTGGTGGAAGTGTGGGAAGAAAAGACCATGCCATGTGTGTGGAAGAATCTCTTGACCAATGGGCAACATGCCATTTAGATGGAAGATTCATGTGTGGGAGGAATAAATCATGTGTTCCAAAATTGGTCGAAGTGTGGGAAGAAAAGAGCATGTGCTTTTTGAAATTGGTGGAAGTGTGGGAAGAAAAGAGCATGTGCTTTTTGAAATTGGTGGAAGTGTGGGAAGAAAAGTCCATGTGCTTTTTGAAATGAGTTGAGGATAATTCTAATTAAAAATTAGAGTTATTTATTTTCATGTGACCTTGATGAGGTGGCACACAAAAAGTTGTAGAAATGTGCTCTAATTCCTAATTGGATTTAGTGAAGATTAATTAAATAAAACAAGTTTAGGGAACCTTGTTTATTTAATTAATTTAGAAGAATATGTTTTAGATTTGGAGAATTAGAGAAGGGTGAATAATATAAATAAATTGAAAATTTATTTATACTTAGTTGGAATGTTAATCAAATAGCTAGTATTTAATTAATTAAAGGTGATGACCATTTTTAGGTGTATACAATAACCATGTCTCCAAAATCCGCCAACCAAGAAATTCTTCTACCGTCACCTTCCTCAATCATAACATCGACACTTAACCTCCAAGTGTCAAATGGAAGGCCTTGGGCACTCCAAAGCAACCAACCCAATGCAATCATTAAACTATCATCTCTAATCATGCATGTCATCTCCATGAAGTAATTGCAGTGACCATTTCTCACCAAAGTGGAAGCAAAGAAATAATGAATTGTGTCCAAGAAAATACTTACAACCAACTGCCAAATTTTTTCCAATGCTCAACAATAATTTGTTCATGAAAGAATGTCTCTATAACAAATGAAAAGATATAAGGGCAATAATGACCAGTCTGAAATCCAACTGAATACATAGGAGAGATGATATGGAAGTAGTAATAGGAACATCTCCTATGGTCAAATTACCTATTACATCCAACCTTAGCTAAGAATTATTCAAGTGTTGGGCTGAAAAAACCATCCAACTCATCTACGGATCAAGATCTAAAGTCATGTACAGGTTGATTTATAAGTGGGAAGCAGTACTAACATTGGAGGTTGATCCACTACTCAAATCTTGAGACAACATCTCATGGTAAGAAACTGCACCTAGGACTTGAATCTTGTAATCAAGTCCAATCTCATCACTACAATCAGTTAGATCTTCATTACCCAACTCAAACAAAATATTATCATGAGTCAAATTAGCATCTATCTCAAATAAAGGATCAACAACAAGTTGAAAATTAGATCCATCCTCTTGCTGGTCCAAACTCCTGCTATTTGAATGTGCTAAATTAGATTCCTCCTAGATGAAATCTAGCTCCCTAAACTATTGAGCCTCATAGAGTTGATCACTTTCCTCTAGAAGTGCCTCTTAAACACTTTCCAAAGTAATATTTATAGATTTAAGCTTGCTAGTGAGCTCACCAACTTCTCCCCTTAATTGCTCAGTCATGGATAGGGCCTCATCTAGAAACTTGTTAGCCATATCTCTATCATGTAGCATGTGCAAGTGAGCTATTTTGATTTCTTCCATGGTGTTATTCATTGTTTGCAAATTATTATAGGTAACATTAAGCTCATTTTGATCCCTTGGTGCATTTTCAATGATGCTTTCTACATGCATGTGTGTAATATCCAATCTAGATAAAATTTTCACTTCATTTTCAATGGACACCAAGAGTTGTTTCCTAAAACTTTCTTCATTCATATCAAGTTTTTGCAAGCTAGAATGCATGCCAAAACTAAAATATTCTACATACATGGCACCAACAATTCCATGGCTATCCCAAACCTCATAAACCTCTCTTTGCCAACAATGATGAAAATGTGTAGAATTGGGTTGAGGATCTACATCAGCAACGCTACTGTGTCTTAGCTCTATAGCATTGAAAATTATCACCCATGAAAATTTCACCTTATGTTTGGTCCCCCCTTAAATTATTGGACCTAGTTGAGTATTTAATTTCCTAAATTATGCATCCTATAGCTTATTTTTGACAATTTTCAAGGAATTTCAAGCGAGAATCAACTACGTTTAACTAATACATTTCCCCTAACACCAACTATCTTGGAAAATAGGTCCAATACACTCGCACCTTGGGCATGAGTGTCCTATTTTCCTCCAAATTAAAATATGTCAATTGTGGAAATTCAATATTTGAATTTGAAGTGTCTAAAGTCAGCCATCGGGATTTAATTTATAGGAAATTGAATAAATGCCTGTAAATACTTGTTATTACATTATTTGAATATCAACTAGTAAGAGGTGAACATTAAGAACAATTATTATTATCAAGAGAATTCAAGAGAAACATTTTCAGAGCCTTATTATAGCAATTCAAGATCCTAACATCGTGTCAAATCCTATGTGAGTTCATGTGTGTTCATGTTATCATTGCTTTGTGAAGGCTAACACTTTTGTAGGTCTCCAAAGCATTCAAGAAAATCAAGGAAGAAAGATCAATACCCTAAGGTGATGTGCATGACTTTAATCCTTCAAGGAAGCCATTGAAGGGTGGTGAATTGCAACACTTTGTGATTTCATCATTCCTTCCTATTCATTATCTATTTATCATTGACATTGCCATTATGGAAGTAGAAACACTTACACAGGGTTTGACAGAGGAAATCCCCTAAAATGGCCCAACATTTCTTCTCTTTGTGAATGTGCAAATCTCAGGTTTGAAGAATATTGAAAGGATTTTGAAGAAAATTTGTTTATTGGTGCATTTGAAGACCTACATCTTGTCAAGCTACAAAAACTTAGTTACAAAAATATCTGGAAGTGTTTTGACAAATCTAAACGTAGAAATATGAAGCTCATATCTGACATCAGAGGACCTTGATAATAGATCCAAAAAAGCATACAAGGACACCCACACCCTGGGCGTCTGTGTCCTCCATTTTTTGCCCCAAATTTGAATCACAAGTGCATAGTGTCCTGCTTCGCTCATTTTTATTGTCTGAATTTATCTGTGAACTTCTGTAGTTTCTATATTTGCATCAGAATAGTAAATTGCACTATTAACCTAGGTAGACCATTATATTTCATCATTAGGAAATGTCTAGATTTGGTTAAGGGATGGTTGACTCACGTATTAGGTTGTATGTTAATCTCCTACCTTGTCCAAATCCCTCAAACCCTCATTCCATCCTTACATTTCCAATTAATCACATCTACCCCCTCTTTTCCTAACCCCCCTTCATGAAATTTGTGAAAGGTGTCAAACCCTAAGGCCAAATACCAAATGGGTTCCCTTTCCCTACATTTTATTTTGGTAAACTTGGGTTGTTAACATTATATACCTTCTAAAAATTCACTCTAGATCTAGGTTTTACATATCATCATTTTGTATTTCTCATTTAGGGTTTCATTTTTGTATCATAAAAGATACAAAAATATTGCATTATAGGAGTTGTTTCAGTCACCACATATCAGATCTACATTCAAATTGCATTTATTAGGTCATTAAGAATCTAAATTGTTCCTTGCATTCAAAAGTGTATCTTTCATTTAGGTCAAAAAGTGAAAAAAATTATAGTATTTTGTTAAAATTGCATCAAATCATCATTTTTAGAACTTTGCATCTTGGAATTAGTCAATCATTGCATCTTGTATCAAAAAATTGCATTCAAAAGTTTTCATTCATATTTCATAGATTTTTATGCTTGCATTTTTCATTTCCATGGTCATAAAATCAACAAAATTTGGAAAAATATTCACTATCAAAACTATTTGTGCACAAAATTGGGAACCTTAAATAGTAACAAACATAATCAAACTTTGAATTTCTAGTCACCCTGTCTAGGACATAGATGCCTTAGGCACCTATTGTCTTGATATTTTTGACTAAAATTTGGATCAAAACTCTATTTCTATGTTCTCTATTGGATTCTGCTATTTGAATTTTATTTCTGCATTTTAAAATTGTCATTTACTTTCTGCATTGTTTCATGTTTGCATTTTTAAATTCACAATCCTAAAGTTAGCAAAATCTAGAAAATAATTCATTTTCAAACCTATTTAAATACAAATCTAAGAACCCTAAACAACACCCTAAATAGTCAAACTTTGAAATTCCAAAAACACTATCTAGGACACAAATGCCCTCGACTCCTATGTCCTACTATTTCTAACAAAAATTTGAATCAAATCTATGTTTTTGCATTCTCAGTGTGCTTTTTTTGTCTAAATTTTGATTTTGAGTGTTGTGTTGTTTTTATTTGATAGTTTAGTGTTTATCTTTGGTACACTTAGTGTCTTGAAACTTGCATGAGTTTTAGGACCTAGTGTCCTATTGCCAATACTTCAGTGAGACGTAGTTCTAGACTTATGGCATCCCACATTGGTTTTACCATTGTGGATCATGAGTCTTCTAACTATTTCATGATAAGTGTTGTCAATACTCAACTCATTTCAAACTCTATTCTTGATGTTACCATACTAATGACAACCTTACAAATACCTATCTTTATAGATGTTGAGACTATGGTTTCCCATGTTCTTAAAGACAAACTGAAAAAATTAGACAAGGACTTAGAAAAACTTAAAGAATTTGTGGGAACTGAATACTTCATTGGTATAATGATTCCTATAATTGACAACATGAGGAAACTGATCAATGATGATCATGGATTAGAGATTTTGTGTAGCATATCCCATATAGTTGATGATAATTTACCTACAATGGCTATTTGCACTCGAGCTTTGGGATACACTCAAAGCCAAGGAGGAATTCAAGTATCCATCCCTATAACTATAGCCTTTATTCCTACATACACAAATCCAATTGTTGCTTCAACAATACAAAAAATCATTGGTACAACTCCAATAGTAGGCTTTCCCACTGGAAATCCATATGGTTTTAGATCTTCCCATGTCACACATCAAGTTTCATCCCCTCTCATAAATTAACAACATAGTATCCCACCTAGCACATACATAATTCCACCATGTTCACCACATTCCCAAAACATGTCAACCAATGATTCCATCATCAACCAACTTTTGCAAAATGTCACCTCACTTCAACAAAAAATCTCAACCCTAAACCAAAACCCAAATGGAAAACCATCATAATATGTCAAAGGATCCCATTATCATTTGAAATATTGAAAGCACAAATGTCACAAAACATAGAGTTACCCTGATTTGACAAGTATAATGGTAAAGGAGACCCTAACAATCATATATCGGCATACACAACCTTTTGTAGTGGCTTCATCTTTGAGGATAAGCTTTTGGCTAAACTCTTTCCTAGGTCATTGAAAGACAACTTGCAAACTAACATAATGGATAGGGTCATATTAATAAAATTTCCATCCTTTATAAATTTATGTATGATGCTTCATGATTATCATAATTCAATTAGTAAGTATGAGGAAGCATTTTCATTGGCTCATATTGAGAAATCCGAACCCATACCTCAAAACAACTATCAACCATTCAAAAAGAAAAACAATCAAGTTTCATACACCTCAAACAACCAACCACATTGAACCTCAAGTTGCTTCCATAAGTCCAAATCCATACCAATTTAGACTAAAAGATAGGTGATTCACCTAGTTACCTGACACTCTCCATTTAATCATGTTGCAACTCTTAAGTAAGAACCTAATCCGATTGCCTCTTGTTAAACTTGTGGACACAATTGAACCTTTACCTTCAAACTTCAATCCAAATGCCTTTTGTCAATATCATCGCACAAGTGGACATGATATAGAATGATGCATCTGTCCTAAACATCAAGTTCAAGACCTCATTGATTCTAATCACATCCAGTTGTCTGGTGTTAATGACCAAGAGAATAAGATTGTTGCCTTGCCTAACCAAAACTTGTATATGTTTACCAACCCAATGCCCAACCATTCATCCAACTTTGTGCAAGCTTGTGATGTTAAGAATGATGAGATGAATTTTGATAAGATTGATGATATGAGTGATGACATGAATGATGACAATAGTGAAGAGAAGGAAGTAGATCGTATGGTTGGTCTAATAGATGTTCAACCTCATAAGGGCCAAACCACTGAGTTACCCGATATTTCTTTCACCAATAGTGATGCACTTAGACATGCACTTGATGGTCCTCTCTAAATTGTTGTTCATATCAATGGAAAACCTGTACAAGGAACACTCATTAATCTTTCCTGCGTCGAGAATGTGATCACTAAGAAGTTCCTGTTTGTGCAAGATCTTTATTGATATTCTTATGATCTATTGTAAGCATAGATAAAAACTCATGATGATTTTTCTCACCCTATGATTGGTTTCATAACCCTTCCTCTTAAAATTGGACCAAAGCAATTAGATGGATCATTTTCCATCATCCCATTGTCGAATCAATTTCGTGTGAAGCTAGGCTATCCATGGTTACACTCCACGGATTTTGTCCTATTGGTTATTCACAAGTGCATAAAGTTCCTCTTTGAAAATGAGATATTTACAGTGCATCATATTGGGTTTAATCCTTTGTCTTCCCATGGGAATTTTTTGGATTTCTTTTGGACTCAACCTATGGAACCTATAAATCCTTGTGAATATGTTTTTTCAATTCATATCAAAATTTCAAGGCAAAGCGCATAGCAAAGTTATCTCTTAGCAATATTCCTAAGAATGATAGGTCCATGATTGTTTCTCCTTCCCTGCTCGTTATGGATGAACCTGTGCCTCAAGCCAAGACCCTTCCAAGTAATCAAGGTAAATATGTTGCAATCCCTCCACCCATCTCCTATAAAAGACCATGAGACAATAAAGTGATTCCTTTTGTGCCTCTATAGATAAAACAAGTGTATAAATTGTTATATACTTTTTGGACCCCCTCCAAAAACCAGACTCCCCTTCAAATTTTGGCTAAGTGATGTACTAGAGGTGTTTTGGCTATCTATTATAACTTGGGTGGTGATTTACAAAGTTAACCTAACTTACCCTTCACCCACTTCTTAAAGCTTTTTGCTTGTTTGGAGCTATTGGCGGCGCTTTGCTCAGCTAACTGAACTATTTTCCCAATTCATTTTCAAGTTTATCAGTGTCGGTAGTGCTTTATAAAGTTTGTTTAACTGCCCACTTACCGCCCAAAAGAAATATAATCTCATTAGGATGTGAGTGGTGTTTTGTGGCTCAAATCGAACCTAGGCGGTGATTTATAAAGTTATGTGAACTTTCCTTTTCCACGCTTGTATGACCGTTCCCTTTTTTAATTTTTGAAAAAATGGTTATATTAAACATTGAAATGAGAGTCGATATCTGCTAATGTGACATAAGGGATGCATTTAATGTTTGTCTACTAGCACACTTCTCACAAGAATTAAAGGATACAAATTGTGCCAAAGACAATCATTCTTCAGTCGCGACATTCACTCTAGGAAACACGAAGAAAAAAGAGCATGCCAATGCAGACCTCCATCCCCAAAACTCGAGCTCATTTTGAGGTATTTCTATTCTTATTTTCTTCTTATGAACACATAGTTTCCAAGTTTATTCTCCCATGTATTGTGAATTATCTGGTAAAAATCTGTTCAAACCCTAGTGGCTCAAAATTGGCTAGAATTAAGTATCAAGGGTATGAATATGTCACAGGATTAACATGTGAAATGTTGGAGATTGGATATACTAAGTTGGGGCCAATGAATTTAGCCGAGCTTAAAGAGAAGTTCTATGCTCCCAACCCACCCCCTATCACTCAAAGGATAATTGAGAGTGTGTTAGTAAAAGCAACCATCTTTCTCATGGCTGTCTAGTGTCCAGAACTAGTTTTGGAATGCATAAGGTATTATGATGTCCAGGCTTAGGAAATAAGAATGAAGGATAATCGATTGGTGGTTAAAATACAAAGAGCCACCTTTGTGTCATATTTAAATTTCTTGAAAAGAACCCTACTCACCCATTGATTTTACCAATTCTTAGGCTAAGTTTACTTTCAAGAAGGGGCACTACCAAAACATAATGGCAAGAAATTGGCTAGCAAAACCAAGAGGGTGAAAATCCCAACTACCCTATAATTTGCATTAGAATCATTTTGCAGATGAGATATCCAATATTATTTTGCTGCTTCACAGAGTACAAGGAAATGAAAACACTTTGGATTTCCAAGAGTGGATGTATTGCTTCATACAAATTATACTGGGGGAATAGCAATAGGGTACACAGTCAACTAGCTCATTTTAAAGTCAACTGGGCATTCTTCATGTCTTCTTATTTGATTTATGCTATTGCAAGCACCAGACCTTGGCCAGGCTTGAGGCCAAGTAATCTTCCTCACAACCAGGTACCTATTTATGAGTATCTTGGTAAACGACAGTTGCATAAAAGTTTCATTCATCACAAAAGAGTATCAGACACATTCACTATGAGGATGACAAGAGACCTGCAAGAGAAAATGGAAATGCGACTTTTTCCTGAAGCTATGCAATTTGTCGACTATTATGGTAGCCATTTTATCTAGTTTCAAAGATTCTTCTACATTAGGGTGGGCAATTTCATTGGTTTTCCAATTAAACTTTTGAGGCATCCCAAAGACAAATTTGTCATGATTGAAGTTTGCAGGCAATTGGTGGATGTCAACAAAAGATGCCAGGAGTGAAGGAGAGTGACTGTATAATTTCCCATTGGATTTGGCCCCTATACATGCGAATCCATGTCGGACATCCTTAATATTGAAAAAAGAGATCTCCAGGTATAATATGCATACCTATGATGAATGGTTTCCTTCTAACCTCAAGGGTTTTGTCAAGAATAATTTAAAGTTAGGACCATGTTCCCTCCACCTGCCTACTTTGGAGGATTATTGGGTAGATTGCTTTCACAAATTTGAGGTAAGGAAAAGAAGTTGGATGAGATTATCTTTAAGGCAGATTATTACCTTTAATTTGAGCTTTGATGTGCAAGGGGTTGAGGATGATGGGTTAGACTTAGTAGACCTAGTTTTCACATAATTAATAGCCAACCACCCTATTCCTACTATGGATTAGAGTAGTAAAGAAAAGGAGACCATTGAGGCTAGAACCACTGATGTCTTAGAAAAAACTCAAGAATGGGTCACCAAGAAAAAGAAAGAGCAATCTCGCCCCAATACCAGATCACAAAACACACAATTAGGGGGAAGCGACAGTTAGTCTTTTGTAATTTTAGGAACTTCTGGAGCTGCTCCACAACCATTACAATCTGGGGCTCAAGGCAATGGTGATGAAGAACCCCCTAATAGAGATGTGCTTCAATCAACTTGCGGGGAAGACCTTCCCAATTTACCTATTCTAGAACATGAAAAAGGGGATGAAGAGGAAGTGGATATCTTAAAAAATATTGACATTAGTTCTACTTCCCCTTCACCCCGGTCATCACTTGACAGGGGAGTTGATGAAACTTCAAAACATAGACCTTCACCATGCCCATCTCAAGATGCTCAAACTGATACTCCTCCCATCAACATAGTCCTTTTTGGATCTTCTAGCTCCAAAGCAGCCAACATTTCCAACACTTCTATGTGATTGGAAGACACTCTTTATAGAAAAAGAAAAGTGGTGCAATTGGATCTTCCAAAGCAGGACATGGTGGGGTAGCTACTCCAAAGAACCCCAAAGTTGAAGAAGTTAAAAACTACTACTTGGTTAATTGATGACTTTGGATCAAGAAACCTATGTCTAGAGGTAGCACACCCTATCACATAGAAAGAGGTCAATGAAGCCACGACTTGTGATTTTGACATTAACATGATTGATCTAGGATTGCCTACAAGAGATGGTGATGTGCAAATTTTTTAAGTCTCTGCAACAAGGATGGTGGAAAGATCAAAGAAAGACAAGGAGAGTAAGGATGAATTGAAAAGACAAATTCAAGTCTTGAATGATTTCTTGAGATCGGTCTTCGACATTCCACCTCAACCGATATCTCAAATTGAGTCATCCTTTGACCCTTTAACTTTGATGGGTAAAGAGGCAGTGAGTAGAATGCAAAGAAGCAATAATTTTGGAAAGGATGTGGAAGAGAGGAGCACTACATTAATTTAAAGAGGTGACTATATCATCTTTGAATCTCTCAAGTGCTTACAAAGGGAAAATGCTTCAAGATCAAAGATTCAGGAAGAGATCACTACCGTTGAGAAGGAAGAAAGAACATTCCAGAATCAGTACATGAATGAAATCAAGGCTATGATAAACTTTGGGATGGAGAAGCTAGCCACTGAGCAGATTATACCTAGTGCCACTAATGGACGTTGCTTAATTTGGAGCAAAAGCATGGATTGGAAACTACAGGTAGTAAAACAAGGTTCACAAAAGCTTCAGGAAGTACACGTCAAATGTGATGCAATCTTAGAAGAGATTCATACAAACCTTGTCACTCTCGGATTGCAGTCTAATAAAAAGGAGATGGAAGTATTAAGAGTGTTGAAGCCTTGAGGGATAGTTTCCAGAAACTGATTGATGGAATTTTCAACTCACAATATTTCAACACAGAACATTTGAGAAGGTTTAGTGAGCTAGACCTTGTCTTGACATAGGCTACAAGTCTCATGAAGTCCTACGATCAGAGAATTGAAGCTTTTAAAGATTGCTAGTTGTTGTGGAAGTTACGAATGGGGAACATTGCCATCCCAAACCATAAGGAACTCCCACACGTCATCAAGGCCTTCCAAACCTTGCAGAAATGGTTTGCCACAATCCTAGAGCTTGGAAGTGAAGTGCCATCAGTTTAGTTTAGTTATTTGTATTTCTTGAAAGAATTTTTTATTTAAAAATTTAATTTTGGGCAAGAGGTGGTTACTCTACCCGCCTTATATATGTAATTATTTTTAACTATTTATCTCTTTGGAAATCTTTTGAAAGACTTGGTATTATGATATTGAATATACAATTTTTGCTGTGAATTGAAATTTCTATCTGTCTGTGTGCACTTAGTTTGAAAAGATAACAGATCATTTTAAATTTGTTTGTTTGAGGTGATTCTAAATGTTTATGCTTTCCTTTGAGTTGGTATACACATTGTATTTGTATTAGATTTTAGTTTATCAGTAATATTGGGTATGCGTTTCTGCTATTACATTTTATACAACTGGTCTTTGTGCCAATATTTATATGCAATATGTTCTATTAGTACTAGTCTTTGTACCGGTATTTTCATGGTTTTCTAAGCATACAGTGGTCTTTGAGCCAACCTCATTAGTGTTCTTTCCTTTGCACTTAATATTAAGAATTTTCCTTTATTAGGTTTGCCTTTCTTGCTTTTAGGTTAAAAGCATACCCATGATTAGTTAGAACAAACAAATTCATTGCATGTCATGTGAGGGAGCTGTACCTCCAAATTTAGAGGAAATTCACAAATAAAATTGTGAACTTTCTAGAGCTGTTGGAAACAATTGCACCTCTCGAAGTTAAGAGATTTGTCATTTCTCAAGGTGCCCAATCTATTAGCCAACATAAACCTAAAGAGAGTTATTTCCCAATCCCCAATGGTTCCTTTAGTTCCTCCCTTAAGGGAAGAAAATAAACCAATGGTTGTGAAACCCGCTCCTATCACATCACAAATTGAAAATCATGCAATAAGAAACTGAAATGCTGAAGAGTGTAGGCATAGACATCGTGTTATTGCTTTTCAATTGGAAGAAAATAATAAAACAATGCATGATAATCCAACACCTATGGAAACAACTCAAGAAGAAATCAACTTTCACCAAAACAAGACATGGAACCCAAACAAGAAATGAAACAAGAAAATTCAACTGCAATTGTCATAAAACCTCCAATTGTGATTAATTTGGATGATGATGATGAAATTGCTAAAATTTATGAGGAGGTGCATAATGAGCTTAATGTTTTATTTTCAAATAAAATTAATTTAGATGGGGGCAACTGTGATGATCCTCCTAATGAGAGTGACCCACCATGTGTTGCACCTGGAGATGCTCCTAGTACGATACTTTTTGTAGTCTCTTTAGCTAGTTGACCGCCTTCCATTTAAGATGAGCAAGATTGGGATGAGAATGACCTACTTTAGGTCGAATCGCATGTCCAATACTCCTTTATATTTGTTTCATGTGTTCTTTGTGTTTGCTTGTACATGATGTGATATCTTGTGTTGTGTTGCTTGGCATGTTTTATGTTTATGATTTTTCTTTGGATGACCCTTGTTGCTCTGTTGGTGCAAGGATACAAAAGAAATGAACTCGTCATGAAATTATTCTATTTGTTTCTTCATTCTTCTACATGTCATAAAATTTGTTTTCTCTTTTTTATCTTGTGTTTTCCTTTGGGGGATGATGCAAGGCATTAAGACATTTAGGTCTCTTCCATGTTGACCCAAAATTTTCTTGGTATTCTCTCTCTCTCTCTCTATGTGTAATTCCTCCTTTGTGTTCATTGTTCCACAAGTATTGGGAGAATGATGTTAATTTCAAGCTCTATTATATCATTGTAGCAAAGATGTATATTGACCTCAAATTCATGGATCCCTCAGTGTTCCTTTCTATGTTGTTTATCGCATTGCATTTTGGGGGCAATTCATTATCATGATGTAGTTTATTTGGAAACATATAAGTGGCATAGAGCTTTTCAAATAAGCTGTTGTGATCTTTTATTGCATTGAATTTATCATTTTTCTACTTTTCTCATAACATGGTGTTTTGCAATTTCTTTAAAGTGGGGGCATACATTGGCATTATTTTGCTTCACCTTTTTCATAGGGGTTGGACTTAGTGGTGTGTTGGCATTAACATTTGATATTTTATTTGCTTCACATTGTTCACAAGTGTTGAACTTAGTGTAGCATTGGCATAGCATTTTTATCATTTTGTGGGACCTTATCAGATTTATCAGGGAGTATAACTCTTGGTATGGTTATGGGTACACACCTAGTTAAAAATAGTCCTCACTAGACCTAGTGTGTTTCTCATTTTGCTACCTTGTCTTGGAGGCTCACCTAGTGAAAAATGGTCCTCACTAGCCCATGTTCCTTCTGATTTGTGATTCACCTAGAAAATATTGGACTTTTCTATTGTGTGATTCATGAACGCCTTTTGTATGGGTCCTAACATAATACAACTTGCTAGTCATACCCTCTTTCTACATTTAATTTTGACATTTTATGTTAGTGTATGTTGTTTTGTTGCATATCATACATGTGTGTGTTCCTTTTGTGTTATTTTGGTTTTCCATGGGATCTTGAATCCTAGAGTCTTGATCACCTCCCTTGATCCTTAGTTATCCTATCTCCTCAACATTTGGACAATTGGACCCCTCTTGACATAAAATTTCTTCTGTAGTGCGAGTCTTAGCATAAGTTCATACTCTCACTAAAGTGGGGGCTAAATGTAACATCATAAATTGTCATCCATGACAATTTCACTTTATGTTTGGTCCCCCCTTAAATTATTGGACCTAATTGAGTATTTAATTTCCTAAATTATGCATCCTATGGCCCATTTTTCATAATTTTTGAGGAATTACAAGTGGGAATCAATTGCATTTAACTAATACATTTCCCTTGACACCAACTATCTTGGAAAATAGGTCTAGGAAACTCACGCCCTAGGCATGAGTGTCCTATTTTGCCTCCAAATTGAAATATGTTAGTTGTGGCAATTTAATATGTGAATTTCAAGTGTCTAAAGTCAGCCATCAGGATTTAATTTTTGAGAAATTGAATAAATGCCTATAAATACCTAGTTATTGCATCATTTGAACATCAACTCGAAAGATGTAAACATTAAGAACAATTATTATCAAGAGCATTCAAGAGCAAGTTAAGAGCAAAATTTTTAGAGCTTTATTACAATAATTCAATATCCTAACATCATGTCAAATCTTATGTGAGTTCATGTGTGTTCATGTTATCATTTTTTTGTGAAGGCTAACACTTTTTTAGGTCTTCAAAGCATTCAAGCATTCAAGAAAATCAAGCAAGAAATATCAAGACCTTGAGGTGATGTGCATGACTTTAGTCCTTCAAGTCATTGAAGGGTGGTGTGTTGCAACACTTTGTGATTTCATCATTCCTTCCTATTCATTATCCATTTATCATTGACATTGTCATTATGGAAGTGGAAACACTTACATAGGGTGGTTTGACTAAGACAAGACCCTAAAATGTCCCAATATTTCTTCTCTTTGTGAATGTTTAGATCTCAAGTTTGAAGATAAATTATTTATTGTTGCATTTGAAGACCTACATCTTTTCAAGCTATGAAAACTCAATTGCAAAAATATCTGGAAGTGTTTTGACAGATATGAAGGAAAAAATCAAAGCTTAGATCTGATATTAGAGGATCCCAAAAATAGATCCAAAAAAATCATACAAGGACACTCACACCTTGGGCATCTATGTCCTCCATTTTGTGCCCCAAATTTGAATCACAGGTGCACAATGTCCTTCTCTACTCATTTATGTTATCCAAATTTGTGTGTGAACTTCTCTACTTTTTGTATTTATATCAAAATAGTAAATTACACTATTAACCTAGGTAGACCATTGCATTTTATCATTAGGACATTTCTAGATTTGATTAAGGGATGGTTGACTCACTTATCAAGCTATAAGTCAATCTCATACCTTGTCCAAATCCCTCAAACCCTTATTCCATCCTTGCATTACCAATTCATTACATCTCCCCCCTCTTTTCCTAACCCCCCTTTATGAAATTTTAGAAAGGTGTCAAAACCTAAGGCCAAAAACCAAAAGGGCCTACATTTCAAGCTTGTAATCAAGGCTTATATGTTTCTGATCAAAATAAAGGCTACTATATCTTTGCTCAAAATTGGTAGAAAGCAATAATAAATTAGATTTGTATTCAATATCATCAACATATCTTTTAGCCTTAGCTTCTTCAATACCATCCTCCATGCATGACTCCTAAGATGAATTTCAAAACAACATTGGAATGAAAGGAAAATTCATCCCAAGATAGTACCTCATCATACTTAGATGCTGACACTCCTAGATCCCAAATGAAAGAGGATTGATTGCTTTGATCAAGGTATAAGTATTCACTATTCTCCTCATGAGTGGTTTCCTCTTTGAAAGAGTCACTCTCCACCTTCCTAGGATTGAAATATTCATCAACATCCTCCTTTATAGGCTTGGTTTGGAAGCCAAACCCAAAGCCACCTTAAATATCATCAATGAAATAATATGAGTGATCATCAAAAGCTAATTTGGAGATATCATCACCTTTGCCTCTTCCATGTTCATCTTCTGAAAGTACCTTGAAGATCCCATAATTAGTATCTGCTCCACTAAAGACATCAAGGTAGATATTAGCCTTAGAATCTTCAACAAATGAATCCAAAATAGAATTCAAGAATATCATTTTATCTTGTTATTCATGCACCCTATTATCCATATTAATTTCATACATGATCAAATAGTCATCTTGAGACTTGTCACACATTCATCATTTTTCAATGCACTCACTGCATTAGATTCCCTTGCTATGAACCATTCTACAACTACTTTCTCCTCTTCAACTTTGAATTCAAATCTATCAATCAACCTTTGGTAAAATTCATCAAAATAATTTACCTGGATGTGGTCTTGGGTGTTCATACCTTGGTACACCAATCATGAGTAGCTCCTCCAAGATGCAATATTGCATATTGAATGGCAACTTGCTCCTTCACGGGACAGTATGAAATAGTCATGCATGTTTTGTAATGATGCTCTAATTGAGATCTTGTCTGATCCATCAAAAGTTGGAGTTGAAGATTTATTATTTATATTCATGGGTTCCTTTTTACTAAGATATGGGTGATATTTGTAGCCCCTTGTAGCCAACATGATTTGCATTTGAGTGACATAATCATTGTATGAGACTGAATTTATAAATCCTTCATCTTGATTAGCATAAGATAATTTGATGACTGCTAGATCTCTTGCCAAATATTCCATGGGATCTAAAGAGGGAATGGATATAGAAATATCACCTTCAAGTAGGAACATAGACTTGAAAGCTTTTAGATTTCTTTGTTGAACCTTCGAAGAACTCCAACTCTCTTTAGGTAACACTGGATTTTGAAGTTTTTTTCCAACAACCTCATTGCCTCTCTTGTCTTTGTAAGACTATCTGTAATTTTTTTATTAATCCCTTGTAGATCTTGAAAAAAATCCAATCAACAATAGTTATATCTTTACTCCTCTTTCCCTTTTTCAAAAAATGATCAAACCCTCAAGTTGGCAAGATCATGGCTCTGATACCACTGTAATGTCGCAAATCAAAATAAACTTCAAATTTGATCAAATTATGATATCCCACAAATTAATTAACTCAAATATGGAAAATATCATTATTTCCACAAAATGAACTTATCTCGATATTTGGAATTAATATTTCTATCAAATTCAAAATAGACAAATTTGGGTAATCTAAAAACAATGCCAAAATGTATCAAATTGGAAATTGGGTAAGGGGCAACTAAAATGGAATGATTTATATTGATCCCCACATGGAATTACATAATATTTTATGTCATATATAGTAGATAATGACCATGAACAACTTCTATAAAATACATCGCAACTCTCTGATCTAGAAGCCAAAACTTACATCAAAACTAGAGCAAACTCCACACAAACTCACCCCAAACTTCATACAAAGTTTCGAGAAGAAAAGCACATACATGAATTTTGTAATAACATAAAAATATGCTTCTCACAATAAAAATAAAATCTATAACTCAGAGGGGGCGGTGGGCCTAGCTCGATTGGCTAAAGCATCTTGTTGCAGGCAAGAGGTCACGAGGTCTAGTCTCCCCACATGGAATTACATAATATTTTATGTCATATATAGTAGATAATGACCATGAACAACTTCTATAAAATACATCACAACTCTTTGATCTAGAAGCCAAAACTTACATCAAAACTAGAGCAAACTCCACACAAACTCACCCCAAACTTCATACAAAGTTCCAAGAAGAAAAACACATACATGAACTTTGTAATAACATAAAAATATGCTTCTCACAATAAAAATAAAATCTATAACTTAGAGGGGGCGGTGGGCCTAGCTCAATTGGCTAAATCATCTTGTTGTAGGCAAGAGGTCATGAGGTCTAGTCTCCCCACCACCCTTGTGGTATCAGAGGGTGTGCCGCACCAGCATCACCAATCATGTGAAATTTTTTTATCAAGTGCACTGTAGTTTATATGGGGTTAGATACCCGGCCAATTCTTGTAGTCTAAAAAATAAATAAAAAATCTATAACTCAAAAATCTACACTATTCACTCTAAACCACACCAAACTACAATCAAATTGGAATAAAGAGCACAAAGGAAAAGCATTAAGCACAATGGAAATATCTAAATGAAGTTGGACTTGGAGCCACTATATTTGAGCCTCAATCCCCTTGGTTTACCAGCCTTGGAGATTCATCCTTCATTGGTTTACCAACCTCTGAAAAATTATCACAACTTGTGAGAGAAAACAATGCATAGAATAAAACCCAACTTGGAAAACAAATAATAATATATCAAAACCACCACCAACACCAATTTGGGCATCCAAATCCCATGCCCAAGGAGGGAAAACATGAATTTGAAAATTTGTAACTCCCGCCAACAAGAATGGGTCACCATAAAGTTTGTAACTCCCACTACCAAGAGGAGAATCACTAGTTTGACTATTAACATGCTCCACTAGAAACCCACTCCCAACTTGGTCTCAAAAATATAACTTATGAATATTCATTTATTTATCACTCAATAATAGTTTAATTAATTCACTTTGAAAACCAACTTTCTTGATTCATCCGCAAGTTCTGACTTGCTACTTAGGAAACCAAGTTTTCCAAAAATAGTTAATATTATTTTTAGAAAAGGGGACATGACACATTGAGTACTTGATAATCTCAAAGCCCAATCCCTACCCCTCCATCATGCATATTAAATTTGGGTTTCTATATTCTTCTCTCTCTCTACTTCTCATCTCATGGTATCTAATAAGTCACTTTCTTGACCCTCATTCCTCCTCACACCTCTTCTTGTGGGGATTTTGGATTCTTAATTCCTGCATTCCCCAAGTGTAAAATCTTCGTGGCATCCATATTTCCTAATTCCCATCTCCCATTCATTCTTGGCATCTAGTGCACCTTTATGTAGATCCTTGACATTGAGCTAGTAGGATATTTTATACATCAATCACTATTCAAGCATGCATTCAAGTGAAAGCCCAATGTTTAAACATCAAACCATACTTTCCTCAATGCATGACCCAAGACACCATTTATAGCCTTGTTTGAATGTGATATGATATAGGATGGATTTAAAATCCTTCTTAGGACCTATTGGGCCCTCAAGGGTGTGGTTTTCTTATGAATGGATGTGGTTGCATATACACAACTATGTGAAGATGATACAAGCAAACATCCAGATGACCTACAAATTTGTTGACCACTCTAGCATTCCTACCCACCCACCTTGCATAGTAAAATTATAATGATATATACATGTTTGAAAGATGAAAGGGTTATTATCAGTTGGCTAGCAATCTTGGGGCATTGACCTACTACAAAAGTGTTGCCCATTTTTGATCAAGCATATTATAGGGTATCAACCAAAGGTACAAGTTCATTTTCTCATGTCAAGTGTTGTTGCAAATCAAGGAAAGGTGGGAAATATAGGAGTTTATTCATGGAACAAGTGTCTCCATGATTGTTTAAAGGATTAATTTAGAGGATGGATATGCTTTATTTATTCTTAAGGCCACACTTACTAGTCTATTATTGTATTAGTTTTTTGATTCATATAGGGATTGTAAAATATACTTGGTGTAGTATTTATATTATAATATATGGATCTACCTTGCTGAGTTATGGATTACTAAGTAGACTATCATGAATGTTCCTTGTCACACAGAGGAATGTATTTGTTTAATCATAGATCCTAGCTTATGGTTCGTGAATGCACTCTTGGTTTCCATGTTTTCCTTACAAATGTATTTGTGTGAGAAATATAAAACTTGAATCAATTTCTCATTATGATCGATTTATTGTTGCTTTTCAACCACCATCACAATTACTATGCTCATAAATTATCTCCCATTTTAGATTTAGTGTAGGATTTTTTTTGCACCCTCTCATGACTCTTTTATGATTACTTGTGATGAATCTTGTAAGCTACAAATTGGTCAAATATTATGTGAGTCATGTTAGACTGATTTTTAGGTGCATATGCAATATGAAATGTTAAGGGGACTCATCTTAAGTGGTATAACTCATTTCACATCCTTAGTGCATATGTAACCTAGTATTAAATTTTCTTTACATGAGGTCTTTTATATCTACTCATGGCTTCCACAAAGGCATGGCTAGTCAAATCACTAGTCTCATATGCTAGTGACAAATAATGTATTTACATATCTAGTTAGGATATCACCTTTCTAAGATTGGCCTATTCACACTTAGCTTAAGTTTACCTACGTTATTTATGTTTTTTTCTCATCTCATGTGGTTGAGACACGTGTCCTCATCATTTGAGACACCTAGTACATACATACTTGTCACTTTATTACACACATGTCAAGTGAGCTAGACAAGTGTTGCACCTTTGGAGGGATAGTCAGAGTTTCACTCATAAATTCTTACCTCTTATATCTTTCCTATATATGCAATGATTCTATGCACATTTTACACACACTTCATTTGTATACGATAGACATACTATTGTGTCATTTTTGTTCACTTGTGGAAGGTTATCAATTCACGCTTTCAAATTTTGGCTAATCCCAACATGGTATCAAATCCATGAACACATGTTCCTTCTTACATCAAGGCAACTGACACATATCCCTACCATTAGACTATCATGGGTTCAAATGGACATCACCATTACATCCAAAAGGCTCGAGAAACAAAGAAATACCTTTCATTTTGGAAAAATAAGTAACTTATTTTTTATAATATTTTGGACCTTTGTAGTTTGTTGTATAGTATAAATTCCATACAAATTTGTATAATTCTAAATTATACAAAAAAATTGTAAAATTTTGAAAAATAAAATAATAGAGGGACACATTTCCTTGTGTCCATTTTCCCTTTTGGGTCAACATTTATAAATTTGTAGGGTTTTCCCTCTTTTATCCCATTTTCAAGGGTTCATAGTTACACTTTTTAGGTTTACAACTTGTAAAAGAGGCCCATTCAATCTAGGTTTTTACCTTCATAGATACCTATTTGGAAAATTTGGTGGTATATTTTTTTTCCAAGCTTAAAACTAGTACATGTGTGGATTGTTTCATTTGGAAATTTTGGATTTTCATGAGCTAAATATTGGCCCAAAACCCTGTAGAGACCCTTGTAGTGTTGTACATGCCCTTATGCCTTTCTCTAGGGCTCAAATTTCAACCCAACATACCCTTTTATCCTCTTTATGTCATGCATAAACATTCTAACTCTAAGTAAAGCATACATTGTGCATTATATTGCAAGTCTTGTGTAAATATCTACACCATTTTTGTAGGAGTTTGCTTATTTGGAGATCAAGGGTTTCTCTCAATGCCCAAAAGGAAACATGGCCTCTAGTTCGTGCAGTTGGTCCTTGAAGAAACTCCTCCCATGACCTTCTTATTAGTGTTTAAACACTCTCACACTCAAACATATCCACCAAATCTATAGTTTTACCTAATGACTCCAAATGATCTCGTCACTCCCCACAAAGAAATCAACCCTTCGACGACCTTCTATAAATATTTGATCTTCAACCCATTTGGGCTTGCTAGCTCTTCTACCCCTTTTGGCCCCTACGAGGCCTCTTTGTGGCATGTATTTATAGGTCAAAACTCCCACATGGCCCTTTTTATTTGGGCTCTTCCTCACTTATGTAGTCTACCTCATCATCCAATTCCACACAATCTTATTTAAGGTCATTTTTGTTCACTATATAAGTTTTTGTGCATCAAGCGTTCACTTCAATTAGTCATCAAATACTCAATATCATAAAAGGTTATTATTACATTCAATATAAAAATTCAATTTGATCCTTTTATGCTAACCACTATTGGTTAGGCTAGACTAACAGGTAATCATTAAGTTCTTGTAAAGGGGAGGAGGATTTTCCTTTTTGCATAACTTATAGAGTTAGATTTTCAAGTGTAAATAGTTGACAAGAAGTTGGTTTTGTCGCTGATACTTTGACATCAATACAATTTAGAAATTATGTTATTTTAATGCATTTTTTGGCTTCTTAAGTCACCATTGTAAGAAAATTTCAACGGGGCATAACTTTCACCCCGATTATCAAAATTTCACAAGGAATTAAAATTTTCTTGTATTTTAAAGATTTGAATTGTCCCTTTTTCTAGAAATTCTAAAAATCATTGTGCATTATAAAAAAAAAATTGACATCCAATCTTACTGCAAATTGTAATTTCACTTGCGCATCTTTCTAAGAGGGCCTATATTTGAGCACTGATCATTTGGGGTGGGGGGGTAAACTTGCATTTCACATTGATTTTTCTCATAATTAGACCATCTCTAGAAATTAGAAAATAAAGTGCAAATATTGTGGGAGTTCGCATCATGGGGATGAATTATGACCACATGTCTCACATCAACTCATCCAATTCCTATTGGATCTCACAAAACATCCAACATTTGATGCTACATATAAATCTAGTGTTGATATCTCCATGGCTTCTAGTGGCTCTTTGTACAGAGACATCTTTGTTAATTTTCTAAATCTACCATGTTGGGATGCATTTTTACCAAACATCACATATATATTAGTAAAAACCCACCTTCAAGATTTAGATGACACTTTTTAAGGCATTCATCTTCTCTTTGATGTCAACTTTAATGAAGTTGCATCACCATTGCCATATTTGGATCTTGCTCCTGCCTTGCCTACATTTTCTTCTAGTGTGACATATTCTATAGATATTCATGATTTCACTTATCAAATTTATCACCATTTATTTTGATATTTCCCATAGTAGTACCAAATTATCATCAATCCAATTGTCACAATACATCCATAGTTCTTGTACATAAATCTTATATGGTACCTGATCCATCTTATTAGCATTTTTCATAGTTCAACATTGGCTTGAAGAAATTTTATCATAATTTGAAGAAATCATGGGCATCATCCAAGTCTTTGGATCATGTGTAGAATTCATCTAGACTTTTATTCTTCTTCCTACATATTACCATATGAATGGGAAGTCATCTTGCACACATTTGTGATGTTATTTCTTCCTAAGGGGAGAAATATTGTTCAAGAATCATGGATCATATTCAACATCTAGTTTTGAGCATCTACCATCGCTACATGCATCACTTTGAGGTGATTTTGCATGGTTTCTCTTCTTTTATCAATTTTGGGAGGAAGCATTTCCTTGCATGGAGTTCTTTCCTTCTCACATTTATAAGGGGTCACATAGACCTCCTTTCTTTTCTCTCCCATAGGGGGAATATTTCTTATAATTATTTATTGGAAGTAGTCCTTGGGGTGAGTCCTCCTTCTATCTCTATCTTCTTACCTTATACATTTCATTGTATTTGTGTCATTTCTCTTTTGGAGAGGGGTTTTTATTTCCCACTAGATTTTATCCTTTACACCATTTATGAGAAATTTTTACTTGAGTACCTAACATTTCCGAGTAATAGGACTCAACATCTTACATACATTTCTCATTAGGTTGCACTTAAGGGAGGGTGTTAGTGTAAATAGTGTCTTTACGTATCTCGTTAGGATATCATCTTTCTAGGATTAACCTATTCACACTTAGCTTAAGTTTACTCAGGTTATTTATGCTTTTGTCTCGCCTCATGTGGTTGAGACATGTGTACTAATAATTTGAGACACCTAGTACATGCATAGTTTCCACTTGCTCACACACATGTCAAGTGAGCTAGAAAAGTGTTGGAGGGGTAGTCAAAGTTTCATGCCTATATATGTAAGGATTCTATGTGGATTTTACACACTCTTTGTTTATATATGATAGATATACTATTGTGCTCATATTTGTTTACTTATGAAAGGTTATCAATTTGTGCTTTCAGATCTTGGATAATCCCAAAATTACATCTTATTTATCTGACTAAGACCTCAAGGGAATACTCCCCTAAGTTTTGAAAAGAATAAAGAAGAAGAGGACTTTTCCTAATCATATGAATTTCTCTAAAACCACTCTCTATAGAAGACACTTTTCCCCCCTTGTCACATTGAATTTTGGTGCTAGAGGATAGGGCATGCATTTTTTAGCATCAACATAATGATGACTCTATTGGGTAGTGAACTCGGTTGTTAACTTTTTTGGGGCCATCAATTATTTAACCCCCTATAACTCATTAAAGAAGGTTGTTTTAGTCACTACTAGAGAATGAACTTAGTTGTTACCTTTCCTAGGCAATCAATTATTGAACCCTTGTAACTCAATCAAGAAGGTTATTCTAGTCAAGTCACCAAAATAAATTGACAAATTTGATAGGGACATTTAGAATGATATTATTTTAGGTGGTTGAGAAAAAATGAAGACTCCAGTAGCAAGAATACCTAGAAATTATTTTTGCCTCGGTGGCTTGATATGCATCAAGGATGTCCCCATTCTATGTGGTGGTGACTCTGTTATCACAACACCAAGGTGTTTATTGTCTATCTTGTTGGTGGTGGTACAAATCATATTTCAAGTTGGTGTAGTTTAAGGCATAAGTTCCTTCTTTTCCTCTCTTGAGGTTGAATAAATTTGTAAAAAGAATGTGGTTCTCTTCCAAAATGACATATGTTTTGTACAATCATGAATTATTGTTTTAATGAAAACTTTAAGTCTAAGTACTCAGATGGTTCATACTAGATTTGTGATCCAATATACAATATTGATGAATATAATCATGATTATTATAGTGATACATCATTTGAGTGTACAAGTGGTTATGCACCTAAATTTTAAAAATTTAGCCTATTTTTTATTCCCCAAACTATCAAGGCAAGAGCTTGTTGACTTAGTAAGTCACAATAACATGTTAGACCCAAGCACTAAGGAGTCCCACAATTAATTGGCATCTACAAGTACACAACAAAGTTACAACAACAATATTTTATGATTAACATTATGTTTTTATTATTGATTTCAATGGGGTAGATGTACATGTTGAAAGGAAACTTTTATTCATATTAAAATACTTCTATATAACCCCAAGAAAGAATTATATGAACAAGTATTTATAATCCATAATTCAAAAGAATAGACAAACATGCTATAAATATGGCACAATATGTGCCCTAGGAAAACCCTCAAAGGGAAAAATCTATCCTTTAAAATCACTCACACACTCAATGTATTATCTTGTGAATAAATATTACAATACACTTGCAAAGTCTCCATATGGCGCTTTTGAAATGTCAAGCTCCTTAATATCACTCCATGTGAGAAAATTAAAATTGTGTAGTCACACATCCCAATCGATACTTCCTCTCCTCACGTATGCAACTTACAAGAGATGATCAATCAACCTTAGCCAACAAGCCAAAGGTTATAATAGCTAAAATCAAAAACTACTCCAGGCACTTGATCTTATAGATATGAAATTGCACAAAATGACCAATTAATATTACATAAGCTATGTGCCTCTAAATCATGAGCTTATAAAACCATGGCCCCCTCATTTACTTTTTTTGGGTACTATTTTTTCCCCTTTTTGATACTAAGTTTTATGACTATTAAATATTTATCTCAATGTTACATACAACATACAAAATATCTCCAAGCATGTTTAACCCATGTGATGCACACATCCATAGATTCATTGGGTGTACCATAAATAAAAATATTTTTTACATTATTTGCATTATACAAGATTTACAACACACATTTTCCAACATTCTCCTACTTGTTATAGATATTGCATAATGGGTCAAAAGTAAACTCAAACATCAAGGGAATAATATTTATATTCAGCATGTACTATCAAGACATCCAAATTCTCCATTTGCTCCTCAAACATGAATTATCTTATCCTCCACCATGCCAATGCACAAAAGATAAGATCCAATCTAGAGAGAAATTCCACACTAATTATCACATAGAAGCATGAATCCTACCTCAGCTTGATAACCAAACACAAACATTAACCCAATGGTAAAAAATTCCCCTAAGTAGTTGCCAAGAATTGATCACCATAATTGGAATAACAACCACAACTAGTTGCTAAGACATTAAACTACCCACACCTCAAAACCAAGGTATAATTTCATCATAACATGTAAAATTTGTGCCATCAACAAATCCAACCTGATACAAATCTTGATCACAAGTCCCTTTATATACACTATCATGCACAAAGAAGTCCTAAAGACCTCAAAATTATAATATAATGAGAACATCCAACAAAGGACACATATACAACTTGGAACTTTGGTTGAATGTGTATTATCAAATTTAAAATCAATGAAGACATCCAAAAATCCACTAATAGCACTCACATATAAGGTTTAACAAATTTCATCAATATCATATAATACCAAGGAACATCCATAATGTTATGAAAACATGTAAACTAAAGCACAACAACATAACTCTCAACTAGTATCCATGTCTCACCCAATTCCTCCACATAATATAAAATAACAATTAAAGATCCTCCATGATATTACTAAAAAGTAAACAATGAAGTAATGATAAATGACCACAAATTTAGTGATCACAATAGCTCCACACAAACCTCAACTCCAATGTCATATGAACATGATCCTCTAGGAAGAAACATAAGAACAAAGAGAGAAACTACAAATCAAAACCATGTAGCATGTCCTACCAACACCTCTAAGTGCTAAAGTGACAAGGAAATATATGGATCCACTTCAAAAGTCCACAAAAAGGGTAGAAGGAATATTACAATGAAGGATAAGAGGTTTGAATCACCATAAGATTTTGTAAAAGGTGAAAGCAAAGGAAAAAGGGAGGGATGAAGGGCACAAATAACTTTACAAAATTTTTAAGTAGGAATAGACACTAAATTGGATATTGGATTAATAGAAAATTTCTAGTAGTCTATGAAAAGTTTGTAACTTTGAAAAAATACCAAAAAATGACTAAAAATACCCCTTAGAAATTTTCTCAAATCCTTACAACTTCCAACATATAATAGACACATGAGGGATAAAGGATAACAATGCTTAGGTAATTTTGACAAATGAAAACCAATATAAAAAATTATTAGATTAGTTATAAATGATGGGCATAATGAGGCCAAATACACAAAGGGGCCTAGACCAAGCAAATTTTGGCACTACAAAGTTGGGCATATATAGATTCCTAAATCCACCTACTTTTGTTAGCTCTTGAGCTCCCCTCTAATTATGAGTTTGATTAAGTTTTAAATCCTAGTTAAGCAATCCAATTTGAATTCCAAATGGTTTTTCCCATCTTGAGTTTCCATGTATATCTTTTTTTATGTGTTATCTTGTGTTATGCTTTGATTACTAGCTTGTATGGTTCAGTGATCTTCATGTTGAAAATCTATATAATAGTTGTAAAAGTAAAGGTTTTTGGAATTGTTTTTATCTATTGATTCACCCCCTCTCTTAGTAGATTATGTGCACTTCACATACAAGACTCAATTTTTTTCTTAGTTTGAATCTTCAAAGATTCCATTGTAGTAGTGTATTACTCTATCATTTTCCTTAGCTTAGTCCTTTGTCTTCTTATACTTCTTCCATCAGTTGGAGTACCCCAGGTTGGAGAGGAGAAAATACAATACAAAAGCTAATAAATAAAGGTCTTACATGCCACATTCATCTTCACCGAGAATTTTAGTTGTTTATCTCTAAGTGTGAAGTTCCAATTTATTTTATTTAGGCTGTTAAATAAATTATTTTTAAAATTTTTAATTCAAGTGGTAAGCACAATAGATTTAGCTATCTCCACCTTACTTGAATCCTTAAAATTCTATCATTGTATCATATAATTTGTTATATAGAATCTACTTGATTTATTACATTAGTCTAGTTTACAATATATTATAGATTTTAGTGTTAGTTCAACATAATTGTTCCAATCCATTTCCAATAAAGATAAGGCAACAAGAGCCAAAGTCCTTACTAACAAGTCTAATGCAATCAATAAAATGACCAAAAAAAAAAAAACTAAACATTTTCTAACTTTGCATTGCATCTAGAATATTTTTATTGCATTTAATTAGTTAATTAATTCATATTTTGATTTGGGAAAATAAAAAAACACAGAATAGTTTCTTATTTCTTGAATTTAGATCAAGCACTCATTTAGTTCATTTTAATTGAACACATCAATCAATCAAAGACCTTGTTAACAAGTCTTAGGAAATCAAGAAAATAACAAATAAAATAAAATAAAATCAAGCAAAACAAAGAAATTAAATCAACAACCAAGCAAGTGAATAAGCATTGAGAAAGTTAAGTAAACAACACAATTTTTTTTTTAGACTGCAGGAATCGGGTAGCACGACCCCCTATAAACTGCAGTGCGCCTGGTAAACTTTTTAACGTGACCGGTGGCGCTGGCACGACATGCCCTCCGGTACCACGGGACGGGGGAGACTAGAACTCGTGACCAACAGAGCCGCAACAGAATTACTTAGCCAACCGAGCTAGGGCCCCCGCCCAAAGTAATATTAAGGTTTGGGCCTTGGTTGTTGGCACTACAGGCAAGAAGCCCCACCAGTTCACCAAGGAGCCTCCCCTTAATAGGAGGGTAAATAACAAACTCCATTGTTGACGCGGTAGAGAGCGACCCCGCGAGGTTTGAACCTTGGTTGTTGGCTCTACAGGCAAGAAGCCCCACCATTTCACCAAAGGGTCGCCCCCTAGTAAACAACACAATTAACACAATAGGATTTGATATATTAATCCCTCATCTCTCCCATCATTAGGCTCATTTATCTTAGGGTGAGAGAGGATTGGATATAATTCATCCTTAGTGAACTTCAAGAAGCTCTTTCAAACTTGGAGGCAATCAATCGAGAAAAAGTTTAGGAGTAAAATATCATCCTACAACAAATATAGGAAGAAAACACTAGACGACAAGAGAGATAATTAGCTCATATCTAAGAATTGTTTGAAGCAAAAAACTATCAGCCAAATGATTTTATCTCCAATTCTTAGTAGGAGCTACACTTAATGTGTGATACTAACACACCTAACCATAAAATAATTATCATAAAAAAACCTCTTTAGAGGTTTGCAAAATAACACCCACATATTCCAACCATAATATTGCACATTAACACAATTATCTACCATAAATCACTCATTTTGTAGTGAGTGATCAATTTGTATTTTTCCCAATTTTACAACTAATCAAGCAAAATGACACCTTTCTTTAACATGCAATAACACTATTTCAAAATTTCAAATTAGACATCTGCAAGAAGGAACAAAGTGAAACTACAGAGATGAAAATATGTGTAGAGGTTCTTTGAGCCTCCTATAGTCGGACAAGGATTCCTAAGGGCATCTGAGTCCTTGATAGAGGTTCACAAAACTAAAAAATTAACTGTGTATGTTGTTGTCTTAAGTTGCAAATAGATTGAATAGTGACTATTTTTCCAAATTTTGGTCAATTTAGGACAATGTACTTCAATATACAGGTGTGCAATAAAGGCAAAAATATTTTGACAAGTTTTGAATGCAATTTTTTGATCTAAAATGCACTATTTCATTGATTCTAAGATGCAAAAATTTGAGAATGATGATTTTGATGCAAGTTTGAAATAACATATTGTATTTTTTTTTCATTTTTTTAGCTTAAATGAAATATGCAATTTAAACGCAATTAACAATTTTAAAGGTTCCCTTCAAAAACCTAATTTGTGTAGCTTGAAGTGCCTTGTCTATCTTTGAAGGTTGTTGCTATTGGGCTACTGATTGTATGTGTTTTTATCTATTTGCAACGTCCCTTTGTAAGGTTTTCAGGTCCTTGCAAAACCTGTTTGTAAAGGGTTTCAGGTCCCTTCAAAACCTATTTTTCCCCATTAATCAAAACAATTTCAAAGTTTAATAACCTAATGAATGCAAACTAAATGTAAATATGATCTAGAGATGGCCCTAATACAACCTATAATGCAATATGTGATGAAAATTTTATGATACAAAAATGTAACCTAAATGAGAAATTCCAAGCAATACAAAACAAAACCTAGATCTAGGGTTTGAAAGACTTCCAATTTCAAAATTTTTATAGTGTTAAGACATTGGGTTCACCAAAATGAAACATAAAAATTGGGATCCTAGGTCCTAAATGCAAAGAACCTAAGATGCAAGATGCCTTTTCCTAGGGTTTCATTAAAATGTAGATCAACAAGGTGATAAGATTGACTATAAACCATGGAGGTGAGCCTATTAGACCTGGATCTATATCTAATTGGGGGGTTAGAATGGATTCAAATTAATTTGGAATGATTAAACGAATGATCCTATATGCCCTAATATGAAAAATATAAGATCATGACAACTAATAAATAAAAATAGTCAACTTTTGGCAGATCTAGAAAGTGTAGAGGATAGTAAACTTGCTCAAAAAAATTGGTCTTGTTGTGCCTACAAGGACTTATACACCCAAGGGAAAATGGGTATTTATAGGGGTGTTCTGAACTACTTTTGGGGTCCTCTGGTGTTGGATCTGAACTTTTGTTTTTCGTCTACAAATTTTTTGACATGTCATCAGATAAAATATGTAATTGAGTTTTCGTGGCTTGACAAGGTTTATGACAAGAATGGAAACAATGAAAATGGATCTTTATACAAGTTCAAATGCAACTCAAAGTGGGGGAAATGTAATTATAAAAATTGCATACCCTATAATTTTTGCCTTTGTCTTGAGCTCACTTTAATTAGGTTGTTCGTAATACAATATATAGCATAAAATCAACATATTTCTACACAAAATTTGGTACATTCCCTAAAGCTAACTTGGTGCCATCTACACACATCCCTAGGGATTGGTCCTAATCCTTAATTTATCCATCCATTTACTTAGACCAAATATGTGGGTAGAAAACAAACTTGGTTTTAATATAAGAAGTAGAAATGACCCCAAAAATTTTAAATTCAAATTTTATTAGGGAACAAGTTTACCCCTTCCTAATTAGCCATTAATTTCCAACTTGAGAGATAAACATTTCAAATTGATTTCTATGGATTTATATAAAATGATAAACCATGAGTTCATTTTTTGATCACCAAATAACTCTTATTCATCTTGCATTATCACATAAAAGGAATTAGAAAATTCATTACATAATTAGCTTAAATCAACATGATGTAATCATGGCTAGAGAGTCCAATTAAGGATTGTCCAACCATGTAGCCAAATACATGTAAATATTTAATTAGAAATCAATGACACCAAAATTAATAGAAACATGATGCAATTAAGATTACATTTAGATTTTTTTGTAGGATTACAACACGAGGCCTCAATCTTCAACGTAAATCAATATGCTTCTTCAATTATTTACAAATTAACCATGCTCAATTATTCTTGGATAAATCCTCTCAATCCATTAATGTATCTCACCACCCTTTCTTAGTCAACTTCATTGTGTATAGCTCTAATTATTATCTTGTAAAATACCTCATAAGTCCATAGATTCTCTTCTAATCATAAATTTAATAATTTTTCTAACAATTATAACTAGTAATCAATATGTATACAATTAATTTTCAACTTTGAAATTATTCTATTCCATCTTTCTATCTTTTCCTTATCTCTTTTATTTATTTGGACAATATATTGTATCTTGTACCTTAAATTTATTCTTAGCAAATCTAACCCTCTTAGGATCTAAAATTTCTTCTCAAAATATTTCTAAAGATCATTTATCCAATCAATCAATTCTTTTAAATTCAAACTACCAAAATTACTAGAAATATTAATTCTAGGTCTCTTACCAGTTTTATAAATAGATTTTAACATCTTTACTTGATTTATGTCTTCCTCTTCTTGTTCATCCACAACTTGTTCCATGATTGGTGCACTCTTTGAAACACTCCTCTCAATTTTATCATCATCACTTTCATCATATCTAGGGTTATGACCTCTTCAACTACAAAATTCAACCTAATCTACACATTCCTCATCATCTCATATATGAAATTGAATGGATATAATACAAGAAGGTGGAAAGAAGTATAGTTGTAAAGACACATAAGAGGTAACAAAAAGATAGAAAGATGTGATAGAATGCTTTCAAGTTGAAAATATTTTTTTATACTTGTTGATTACTAGGGGAGATGGGCCCATAGTGGAGCAGGCTCCAATTGCGGGGATAGAAGTAGTCCTCAATGGGCCTCATAGTGGAGCATTTTAATATCCAATTGCAAACACTTTTTATCCATAAAGTACACAAATTGACAAATCATGTGATGCCACATCGGTACACCAATAAAACATGACTTAGTGCACCACTATCGGTCTCCCTTTTTTTTGAGCCTTTTTTAATACCTTAATAAAAAGCATGTTGATGTGGCATCATATTTGATGATGTCACCCTAAAATTAAATTTTTTAAGCAGGTGAGTTGCCAAATAAACTGCTGTACAAAATTGGGACTGATTTGAAATTCCATGTAGGATTTTGAGAAACACGAAGTTAGGGTGCTCCACTATGGGCCCCTCTCCCCTCGTTAGAAAAATAATATGAAATTTGAGATAGAAAGAGAAGACCATGAAGGAATACACTATGGAATTTCACAAGATAATATAAGAGTTGGACATATTAAAGTTAATCAAGAAAAGGTGGTAAGATATATCAATGGCTTGGGAGGAGCTATCTAGGAAAAATTGAGCATAGTAAGGTTGCAAATAATTAAAGAAGCATGCATTGATTTACATTGAAGGATAAGGCCTCATGCTATAAACCATAAAATTTAAATGAAATTATGATTATATAGTATTTTTATTAATTTTTTGCGTCATTTAATTCAACTATGAATGTTTGTATATTTGGTTATATGGTTGGATAATCTTTAATTAGACCCTTCAACCATGACTACATCACACTATCTACATTTAATAACTAATTAGGGCATCTAGTAGGATTGGTTGTCATCTTTAATCCTTGTTACAAAACTATTAAAATCAAAATCTAGGGGGGTTGACCAAAGGAGAAGATCCTTGTCTAGTAAACCTCAAAAATATTCATTAACACCATTTATTTTTTATACATAGGCTATAGACATCAAAGTGACCAATTTCTAGGCAATAAGAATTCAATAGTTCATTATTGTGAACATAGTTTTTTACATGCATAGGGTTATGATTTCCCTATGCAAAGAGTCCAATTTATAGGTGTAAAATAGACCTAGAACAAAAAATAGTGCACTTAATCATTTATTGATACTAATTAATTTCATATTTGATTCTAAAACATAATTTTAAATCACTCAACACAACTTATAATAAAATATCCAAATCACACATGAAACTAAAACTTAATCCCATCATTATTATTTTCAAAAAATATAATTCAAATAACAATTATCAATTTCAATAAACTAATTAAAAAAAATTACTTATCCTAAGTTTATTACTTCATCTTAAATTATCTCAAAAGATAATTGTGTTTTCCTTTAAACCCTAAATACTTTTTCTTTTTCTTTGTAGTATAGCTTTAAGAATAGGTACTTGTATCTATTTATACCTTGTAAAACTAATTTATTGTTTTTCTTGAGATTTCTTTAATTCCGCAAAGCAAAAAATTAATAATGTAATAAAGATTTAACATCGAGATAGATAATAACATGAATGGCTCATATTAATGGTAAATACAAAGTATTAACAAATTATTAATGAGATCACATAAATAATACAAAGTACAAGTAAACGAATTCTAAGTTACCTTGAATGAGCAATAATTCTAAGGACACTACCTACAATTCAGTGTTTCAATGGACCGATGTAAGATCTAAAGGTACATCCCTTGATTGGTGACTTAAGGGCTAATGATGTGAGTTTATAATAGACATGAAAATGTGGACTAACATCTACCCTTAAACCTAATTTGGAGGGCACAAGATAGAAAATAAACATGTCTTCTCATAGGACAACTTCATGAAGTCTAATTAAACACAATCTACTCCATTCTCCATATCTACATAACCAATCAGGGTGGTCCATAATGAAAGTCTCATCAATGCCCTATAATGATGAAATCTAATAATGTAAGAAAGAATACATGGTATTGATGGTGTGTCAATGTATGAACTTTCACTTTAGCACAACATATTAAGATGATAAAAATAAGGCATAAGCCTTAGTTATTTATACGTTTGAGGTTAGCCATTCTTCGAAAGTTATAATATATTTATCGGTATGGTTCTATCATGCTAAAGGATTAAATAAATTTGGTCCCAAGGTACTTAAATTTGTTCTTAATTTCATTTGATGAGTGACATTAAAAAATAGTTTTCATAAAGTTAATTGAAAATTTAAATTTAGACGTTTGAAAGATACACTCATAATTAATGATCTAAGGGTAATGTAGGTGTATTTTATAGGTTGATAAATCTTGTATCATCTAAAAACATTATTGTATACACTCAAATTTGGTTTGGAGAATTAATTAAATACAAGTTATTTAACTAATAATCTTTAATTCTTCTACTTATAAATAAATTGAAAAATACATTTATATAGTTCATTTTCTTTAATTCTTCCTATCCTAAATCATTTTCTTCATATCTTAATTAAATGAAAAAAATTAATTAGTTTGTTTTATTTAATTAACCTCCTTTCTTTAAATTTGAATTTTAAATTCGAATTTAAGCACATTTCTACTAACTTCTTCTCTCCTTCCACCTCATCATGGGTCTCAAGAAATTAAATATTTCTAATATTTAATTTGACATTTATCCTCAACAAATTCTAACTAATTTGGGACACTTGGCTTTCATCTCCATTTTATTCCTCTTCACACTTAGTAGTTTTTTCTTATAAAGGGAACACACTCCCCTTTTGTCTCTAACCTCTTCATCTTCAATTGTCCATTCTCCAAATCGAATTCAAATTGTTGATTTCTGCCACCTAGGCTCATGCCTTGGAAAATCTATAAATAGGCCCTCAATTATAGTAAAAAAAGGGGAGAGAGTTGAGCATTTGTAGCAATTACACTTTGCAGAATTTTCATTAGCATTGTCATTTTAGTGAGCATTATAGTATTAGCATTTTAGCATCAAGTAGTTTAATCATGGGATTTTCATTAGTAGCATCTTAATGACAGTATTTTCATCATATCATTTTCATATAGCAACATCATAACAACCATCATTATCTTTGCATATCATCTACAACTAGTTTAGCAATCATGTAATGCAGGAAACCTCTCTTGCATTTCCAACATCTCTCATTCTTCAGGTTGTCATTTGGAAAGTCATGTGCACAAACAAT
>VDFB02040853.1:0-33577 GCA_007258455.2 Sequoia sempervirens
CTCACTGTCAGGATTGCATGTGGTTCAACATCAAACAAATCGAACATTTGGGTAATGTTAGGTTCTCTTAGCTATCCAATGATGTAATTTTTTTCAGTTTTTGACAATGTTAAGAATTCCATCCATAATTTATTTTATTTGTATATCTCCTTTTTGGAAAAAAAGCAGTGTTTGGTATTTTTTTTGTTATAAATTAACCATTCATCAAAATTTCAAATAAATTACATTTTTAGAAACTAGACTCGATTCTAGAATTTTATTTTTTTTTAAAATCAATTAGTTTCCAAATTTTGTAGGGGTAGCACGGCCAAAATTCTCTATTTCAGGAAGAGTCCACTTAGAAAATTAGTCAAAAAATAAATATTCATTAAAAAATTATCATAAAAATCATGCGTCAACTACATACTATTAGCTAACTTCTTATTGTAGTGATTTTTAAAATACTTAAAAAAATCCACCGTGCTAGGGATGTACAAGAGTTATTATGTTATGTTTTTTTGAAAAAAATAACACCAATTTGTGTGTGTCCCTCTTTTGAGTTCCCTTAATCTCAACCATTTTCAAAATAAATTAGTAGTTTGGAAAGTAGACTCAGAGCACTTCCATCCTTGTTTTTGTTCCATCTCAAAATTTTGAGTGTAAATATCCTCAATTTCATGGCCAAAGTCAGTATTTCTTGATTTCATGAAAAAGTGGCCACTTAAGCCCCTTTTTGGGAACCATCTTTTTGCACTTACCCTAATTCATCTCAGATTCAATGGCTTCAATTTTGTTTCTAAAATTGTCAATAGTTGTCGGCCACTGGAGACAATACTTGTAGATGGCATATGCTTCTTTGATGCATTCTCTTGTCTCATTAATATGTTTAGATAACAATTGTTTGGCTTTGTTACATCTTCTCTCAATCATAGCTACAAACTTATGAACTTCAGGTCCTTCCAACAATGTTCTTTCTTCAATAACCTCTACTAGATCATCCGATAAAGAGTTGGATATATTTAAAACTTAAATACCCTTGTTGAGCAAATAATCAACCAGTACATCATCAATCTTAAGTCTTTCAATCAGACAGTATGCACTCCATATTTCACCAACCTTCTTCATATCACCTTTATCTAACATCATGTATATATCTTTTGGATCAAAGGAGTTAGATCAAGAAAAAATTTCTTCTTCATTCTTCTCTTCTTCCAAGATAGTGATAACATCTTTTGTGATAGATTTTCTCCTTTAGATTCTAAGGGGACTCACCAATGAAAACTTCTAATTCTTTCTTACTGGAGGAGGTCCCACTTCAAACTAACTAGTCACAAACATACCAGAGCACAGATTCATCTCCAAGGATGCGAAATAGGTTTTGCAAACACTTACATTTTCCTCCATTGATTCCAAATTCCTATAAACTTGTTTTTCAACATGAATACCAGATTCCCACTCAACATTCTCTCTTGCCAATATCGATCTCATAAAGTAAAATATCAAACATGTGAGAAAAGACCCAAACCAAGAAGGATAGCCCTCAACCAAGGACATTCTAACATTCTCAATTAGGTTTTCTAGTAATAAGCTACACAAATCAAACTGCTTGTTTTCCTTAACCATTATGTGTGCAAGATATACAATAGTAGCAGAAGTCAAACCTTCATGATTTTTGAAATAGATTTTATAGGAAATGTCATATGCAACATACCTTACAACAAAATCCACAATAGTATTTATCAATAGAGCTCAAGGGTCCTTTTCGATACCAGTAAGTTCCTCCACATTTTGTATTTCATGGTTTTCTTCCCAGGGAGGTCCCCAACACTGTATAAACCAATAATCGCTTTGATTGCCTCCTTCGAGATCAGGTATAGATTTTTTCCAACATAATTTTTTCATTCTTGAATTGATTTAACAAGAACAAGATGGATTATTTATAATCAAACCAAGTAAATTCTCCCCAAAAATCCATACCTAGGGTTTTAATGCTCTATAGTTCATTTGTCTTCAGCCCTAGTTCTATTTCCTTTATCTCCCTATGATCAAATTCTTCCAATTCAACACTCTTCAGCTTCAATGGAATATTGCCACTTGATCCTTTGTCCATCATCGTGCTTATCTTTCTTGAATACTTTATTGTTCAATTGAAACTTCTTCCTTTTCCCTTCTTCCCTCTTGTAAACTAAGAAATAATTCCTAATTATATATAATAATCCCTTCAAATTTACCTCATAATGGCTTCAAATCACTTCGATATCGCTTCAAGATAGCTCCAAATCATTTTTCAAACTCTTCAAGTGCAGAAGTGATAAAAAAAACTTATGGATTTTACTTTATACACCATTGGTTTTCTCTAATTCTCATTAAATGCACCAAACTCTAAAAAGTTGATAAAACCCTCATTTTCTCTGCACTATAACCCCTAAATCAATCCAGAAAAGAATATCCTTGCAGCTTTTCTTCCAATTTCTTCTCGAAAACCTTTGTTTACTCATTCCTTACAATATATCCTTATGCCAAAATCTGACACACCATACATCCAAGGGGTTTGTATAATTTTCCATTAAATCTCCCTCTGAGACCATGCTAGGTCTAATTCTCAAAGGAATTGTCTGTCCCAAATGAGGGCACAGACACATTCGTTGTATCTTGCTCTTCTTCTTTCTTCCTCCATATCTTAGTCATCTCTTGCTTCACCTCATCTTTGTCAATTTTCTTCACAGGCTTGTTCTTCCATACCAAAGCAGACTGCTTTCCCTTCTTACTTCTGCAAAATTTTGAGATATTTTTGGGTTTATTGCAATTATAGCAGACAACAATTTTCTAATTTTTCTAACCTCCATTAACCATTAATCTACATTGATTTACTTTATGTCAAAATTTGTTACAAGAATAACAGTAGCCTTTAAAGAATTGATTCATTCTGCCTCGACTAAACCTATTCATCATCACTTGACTAATCATTTTCACCTAAGATCTACATTCAGTGGCTTTATGTCCAAATTTTTTTAATGAAAAACATTGTCCAGAAAACTTATTCATTTTACTTCTGCACTCAATTGCCCTATGACCAAATTTGTTACATGAAAAGAACACACCATTGAAAGAGGGATACCTTTGAGCATTAGGTTGTCTTACTGGTGGTCTTCTAGCAAATTTTCTTGGATTTCTCTTTTGCTTCCCTTTGTCTTGAGTCTTTTGATTATCCTTTGAACTTTCACCTATTTCATTTCCCAAGCCACCTTTGTCTTTACTTAGTTTTTGTCTAGCAATCAACTCATCAAGCTTGTCAGAGCTAGATTTGAAATTTTTTTCACAGAGTTTAGCTTTCTCTAGTTCAACTTTCAAGTTCACTACCTCTTGTTCAAGTCTAGTGCATTCATCAAACTTGCTCTACACCATTGTCTTCAAGCATTATTCAATTCTCTTCTTTTCTTCTACTAGCACTTTTAATCTGATGATCTCTTGTTTCAGTTGCTCACTCACTTCCCTATGTATTTCTTTGAATTTCTTCATTTTCTCTTTCAATTTCTAAACACATTCATTTGCATCTTCAAGATTTTCTTTCAAATCTATATTTTCATTTTCAACTTTATCAAGATCTTCAAGTGCATCCTAGAGTTCTTTATCATCCATTCAATCAACCTTCAAGATCCTCCTCAATCGGTTAAGCTCTACACCAAGGAACAAGGGATCTGATACCAATTGTTAAAAGGCACAAGACAACTGAGAGGGGGGGCGAATCAGGTGTCACCAAATTCAAATTCAAAACTTCAAACACTTATCAACTTCACAACCACACTATTCTATTATTAAGTATGAACATGAAATGTATATAATAGAAAGAAAATTCAACACAATGAACATCGTATTTTACATAGAAAACCCAATAAGGGAAAAACCATGGTGAGGGTTAACTCACAATATAAGGTAGTAGCAAAACTGAATATATAAGGCTCACTGCCAAAGGGATCACTGCGCAAAATAGGACTCAATATCTTAATACAAAATCTCGTTGCTTACAAGGAGGCTCACTGCCGACAAAAGGATTACAAAAAAAAATTGGCTTCACAACCGAAATGAACTGATAATGTACACCTAACAAGTGTTGATTCAATCCCAATAAAGCTTAGTAAACTGACTTGACACACTTCATCATATTCACACTTCTTCACATTTACATTCTCAATGATATCATACCTTTAATCTTCAAAAAAATTCTAATATATATATATCTGACCTATTCACAAGCATCAATTAGGTTAGCCTAATTAGATTTAACCCTTGTTCATTAATAATATCAACTGTCAGCTTCAAGCATTCACAAAAACTTCCAAAGACAATTCAATCACACAACACACTACAACATGTTGGCATAGACCTAAGATAGGTCACACATATGTCCGCAAAACAAAATTATTTTACCATTCCACCAATTATTCATAAGGTTGGCCAGAGATAGGCCTAATAGCAAAATGCAATCAATAGAATAATTTTGATACACCATATGAGCATTTGAGTATGTGAGATTCTAAAAATACATTCTTTCCATATCAATAAACTAATTCCAAAATCTGCAAGTAGCAACCATCAACCGCAGAGGATTGCAGACCTCAATACTGGAGGATGTGAAGTGTATACCGGTTTAGATACTAGACCAAAATACTGGATCAAACAATGACTTAGTCTTGCAATTGCAACTCATATAACATGGTGACATCAATGACAACACAAAATTGTATAGTAGGCCATTCTTCTTCATTCTTCCAACACATTTGCCCCTAAAGGAGCTATTTTTTTTCTTTTTGGAATAACTTGGCATACAACATCAACATAGGGAAAACAAGTTATCATCAAAAATATGGTTTCATGTGCTTCTATTGGTGTAGATCTCATCATCATATTTTAATAAGTATTGCTCATTTTATTCTCACTCAAAATTTGATTATCATTTTTTGGTTTTGAGTTGATAAATTTTCACCTATATCTCTAATTTTCTCAATTATTGCATCATTGTAAAGGTATTTTAGAGCTCTTTAGATCCATACATGCACTTTTTCTAGAATATACACTAGGTACATTTTATTCATTTTTTTGTGATTTCACATTTATATCAATTATTTGGATGTCTTGGCACCTAGAAAGGACCTATTTGTGTGAGATGATTTCATTTGATCTATTTTACATGCACTCAGGTTTTTATTCTCAAATTTTATATAAGCATCATGGGTTTTTTGTTCATCCTTTTGTGGTCATATTGGAAAAGAATATAATTATGAGTCTTAGCAAAACATCTCCACACATCTCAGGTGACTTGATATTTTGTCTTATTTGTATGGACTCATGTACTAACACTAGACACACCAAGGATTTAGTTGGAATGGGATATTATCAATGATCATATTATAGAAGTGATTTTTTCTAGTGTTGATCATGACACTATGTGTGTTGTATCAAACATTGATTGTCCCCACACATTTTGGAATTGACTTTGGGAGATCCATGGAGACCCTCATATATCTCAATTCCTAGAGATCCTATTGTAGATTTTATCATTCCTCTTGTAAATGTAGATTACCTATTCTTTGGTGAGGATACTTTAGAGGAGATTGAGTATACCATAGTTCTTGCATTTTCTAATGGCTTAGAGACTTATCTTCATGTTCCTATTCTTCAAACTTAGACCTGATCTTTATCTTTTATTGTTCTCGACCAGCTTGGCATCACAATATCATTGATCCCTATTGGTTTAGTGTAGTAGGACATCCATCATCTTCCAAAAAAAGCTACTTGTGACTTATATCTTTCAAACATATCATCCGTGTTTGTATAGTCCTATATTGTACATTTTGAAGATTACTTTTAGTACATTAATTTCTTATTTTTTGATAGCCACATCATTGTTGTTGGCCCATCATATTCATCATATTTGGAGCTCGTTCTACATTATACTTTACAATTTTCTAGATTGACATCATATATTTCTGACATGTGCACACTTGAGCACTTTTTTGAGGCACATGTATCATTTGAATTTGGATTCTTGATTCATCCATATTTTGGGAAAGGCTTCTCCAATCACCAGTGGATCTATTTCTTCCTAAGGGGATTTTTTTTTTTTTAGGAAGTTCATTGTGTTCTATCTTCAAATGTTCATCATTGGCACATGAGCTCTTTCTTTATGGGGGATCCATATCCTCATTTACTGATGAGGGCCACACCACCCAAAACCCATAAAAATCACAACAATAGATACCAACACGGAAGATACAAGATAGAAAAATGGTTCACTTTCAATTATTTTTAGAAAATGAAATTATAGATTTAAAGCTTACATGCTATAGCCTCATGGGCTTGATTCATTACAAGAAAATCAATTCTGAAAAGAAAATCTACTATCTAGAGCCACAATCTGCACTATCAAGGCCACCTTCTACAACCCCCACTTAACACTTTTTATTTTCCCCAATAACCGCCCTAGAATGTTCTAGAAAGTTCAAATTTCCCCTTTTTGTTTTGGTGCCAAAAGTCCCACCGTTTGATTTCTGGCCTAGGAAGAATTTTTAATGAAATTCACTTTTTAGAGGACCAACTTCATGGGGCCATAACTTTTGATTCAGGTGTTCCATTTTCTATTATTGCATATTGTTGGAAAGCACTCGACGAGCTCTATAATGTACAAACCATTGTAGGTCGATTTGGCCAATTTTTGAGCTGTTTTGATGCCTCTAAATTTTTACAGCTAAATTTGAAGTTGCATTGGAGAAATTTCTCAGGATAGAAACTTTAATTTCTCCCAAACCCTGTAGGGTATTGAGGTGATTCTTTCACAACTGGAAATTCTTTTCATCTCTACTCCTTGGGGTAAATTTTCATGTCCATACAAGCCCATTTAGGCTCACTTACTAAAAATAGTAAGTGCTCATTTTTTGTTGTTTTTGAAAGGTTTGACAATCTTATACCCCTTAAGGTCCATCATGAGACTCAAAAAAACTAAAAAACATAAAGAAAATATTTTTTTTGGGTGATGCAAGATTGCCCTACACTGTTGGATGCTCCTACATCAAACACCCAGGGTAATTTGAAAAGTGACCTTGTCACTTCTAATGAGTTAGAGGGAAACCAAGATGATTAACCTCAACCTTAGATAACCATGATGAATCTTCAGCAGGCCTTCCTCTCCATTTCACCAAGTACTTTGCATATTGCATGTTTCTTGTGCTTCTACCCACATGGCTATCTAAGATTTCTTCTATCTCTTCCTTCTCTAAAGTAGGTGATGGAATTTTCCATTGTTCTTTTATTGGCCCCTCCTCTATATCACCTTCATGATACTCTATCAAATTAGCAATGTTGAACACATAAGAAATTTTTATTCCATTAGGAAACTCTACCTCATAAGCATTCCCTAAATCATGCTTCTTCAGGATCTTACATGGTCCAAACAAGTTTCTTCATCTTTAACTTGTTGTATGTACCAACTAGAAACCTTTCCTTTCACAAATAAACCATTAATTCATCTCCTACCTGGAACTCCTTATACCTCCTTTTTTGATATGTTTGATCCTTATATTGTGAATTCATCTTACTAATATGTTTCTTCACCTCTTCATGCAAATTCTTCAAATCCTCAGCAAAATCTTTAGCCTCAACACCAATCTTCTCACCCTTATCCATCTTTCTCAGTGTAGAAGCAATTCTTAGACTACTCCCATACAAAATCTAGAATGGTGATTTACTAGTTCTCCTATTGAAAAAATTATTATAAGCAATTTTTTTCTATGGTATAATAAAATCCCATCCCTTAGGCTTATCTCCTACTAAGCATCTTAGCAGGTTACCCAAACTCATATTCACCACCTTTGTTTTTCCATCGGTCTAGATGGATGGTGTGCAAAACTGAACTTCAAATCTGTCTTCAACTTCTTCCATAATGTCCTCCAGAAATACCCAATAAATTTGGTATCTTTGTATGAAATTATACTCTTTGGTAGACCATGTAGTCTCACCACCTCTCTAAAAAACAACTCTACAACATGAACAACATCACTGGTCTTATGACATGAAATGAAATGTTCCATCTTTGAAAATCTATCCACCACCAAAAATATGGAATCATGTCCTCTTTGTGTCCTTGGCAAGCCAAGAACAAAATCCATGCTAATGTCCTCCCATGGCCTTTCAAGTACAGGTAATGGTTTATACAATCAAGTATTCTGACTTGTTCCTTTTGCCATTTAACATACTCTGCAACTTTTTACAAACTTCTTCACATCTTGTTGTAATTGTAGCAAAGAGGTGTTCATCTAGAAATGCATCGTCAAATGGAGTAGGTTCATTGTTTGGCTGTTGTAATCTAGATAAAAATTCTGCAACCACATTTTCTCGACCAGGCTTATCAAGTGTAGTTATATCAAATTCTTGGAGTAAAAGCAACCATCTAATAACTCTACTAGTTACAAAGGTTTATTCATTAAAAACCGAATTTCCAAATGATAATAGTAATTCTCACTAACAAGAGCAATGGTCTTATCTTGACCAAAATGTCCAGCCAATCCTCCACTCTGTTTATCCTTGATTAGATTCTCTCTCATAGAACTCCTTGGAATACACAATTGGCTTACTCTAAACAACATCCCATCTTAGATTAAGAAACCCAACCATCTCGTCCTATCCAATGTAAAAGGTTCCAAACAAGCTTTCCAAGTTTATGCAAAGTCTGGATCTTCAGGATACAAAATCTTGAGTTCATTGAACCCAACAACCTCTATAATCATTTCTATCAACAAATTTTTCCTTATACTCAAAGAATCTACAACTCTATTTGATCTTCCACTCTTGGTACCTATGTACAGGATCATCATGGAAAAAATGGGCCCTTAAGTGGCAAAAAATTCAAAAAAAATAGAGTTAGGCAACTTGACATAAAAAAATTAAATAAATTATCTATATTATTTGAAAAATATGTAAGAATAGAATCTGTAGAAAATTGAATGTAGTTACTAAACTACTAGGTTTATTTAAAAAATATATATATTTAGTGAAAATTTGAAATTTCAATGTAGTAGTACTTAAATTTTAGGGAAAAAATAAGAAGTAGGTGTTTGTTTGACCACCCTAACCACAATAAAATGATAATATTTTTTTATAAGATAATTTTACATATAAGTAGAGGACTCATGTCCCGATGTGATGCATACTTTTTGATAATTTTTTTCCAAGTAAATAATTAATTATGAATTTTTTATTACAACTTTTAAAAAATATAAAAAATCATATGTTTGAGCACCTTAACTTGGTCAAAAATTCATGAAGTTCAATTTTTTATTTTTTAATCCTATAGTATGTGAAGCATAGAATGTGATGCATGTTTTGGATTCAAAAAATGTGATACCATTTGAAAGATATAGATGTTTTTCAATCAACCTATCAATTAGGACTTTAGTCGTAATTCAAATAGAAAATGAATAATAATTATTTATTAAATTTAAAGTAAAGCATAATTTGTATTGGAGGAAAGTTGAGAATCTCCTTTAAAAACCCTTTTTGTTTCATCAATTTTGGATAAAAACAAGTCGTCAACCACATGGGCCATCATATCACTTACATATCAATCCTATAGTATGCGAAACACAGAATGTGATGCATGTTCTAGATTCAAAAACTATGATACTATTTGAAAGCTATAGATGTTTTTCAATTAGCCTATCAATCAGGACTTTAGTCATAATTCAAATAGAAAATGAATAATAATTGTTTATTAAATTCAAAGTAAAGCATAATTTATATTGGTTGAAAGCTGAGAATCTCCTTTAAAAACCCTTTTCGTTTCATCAATTTTTGGTAAAAAAAGGTCATCAGCCACATACCATACACATACCCATCATATCGCCACTTTTTGACCCATCATGATCTTGCACATACCCTCTTGTGCTTCAAAACAAAAGTATAACTCTGAAAAACTCAACCCATTTTAAGTGCCTTTGATTCAACTTTCCTTGACTATTTAGATACTGCAAAGCCTAGTGATCAGTATATAAAAAAAATCTTTTGGAAACAAATAGTTTCTCCATTTCTTCAAAGCCTAAACTATAGCATAAAACTCTTGATCATAGAAATAATATTTCTTCTTAGCATCATTTAACTTCTCACTAAAATATGCAATAGGCTTACCTCCTTGACTCAAAACAACTACTATCACAATGCCACTAGCATCACAATCTACCTGAAAGACCTTATTGAAATCTGGAAGGGCCAAAATTGGTTGCTCTATAACTTTCTTCGTCAACATATCAAAAATTTTGGCTGCTCCTATGGTCCACTTAAACTCTCTTTTTATCCCCTCTTAGCACTTCAGTTAGAGGTGCACAAATACTACTAAAATTCTTAATAAAATTTATGTATTTAAACCTGTTAGACCATGAAATTATCTTACATCTGTAACACTCCTTGGGGTAGGCCATTCAATGATAACTCTCACCTTCTTTGGATCCATTTTAAGACCTTCTACTCAGACAAAAAATCCCAGATACAACAACTCTCTCTTCACAAAACTACATTTATTCAAATTAATTAATAGCTTCTCCTCCTTTAGCTTCTAAAAAAATCTTTGGATATGCATCAAGTGCTCCACCAATGTATTAATAAAAATCAAAATATCATCCAAATAAATAATAAAAAAAATTTCTAAAAATTCTTTCAATACCTCATTCATAAGCCACATAAATGTGTTTGGTGCATTGGTTAGCCCAAAAGGCATGACCAACCACTCATACACGCCTTCCTTGGTTTTAAAAGATTTATTCCATTCATCTCCTTCTCTAATTCAGATTTGGTGATATCTGCTCTTTGAATCTATCTTCATGAAGTACTTAGCTCCACTCAAACAATTCATAATATCATCCGTTCTTAGTAAAGGAAATCTATACTTGATGGTGATCTTGTTGATGGCTCTAGAATTTGTACACATCCGCCATCCCCCATCCTTCTTTGGTTCTAGTACTATAGGTAGTGCACATGGAATCAAACTCTCTCTAATTAATCCCTTATGCAACAACCCTTGCGCTTGTCTGTTCAACTCTTCACTTTATGTTGGAGAAATACGACGAGTTTCCTTATTTGGAAAATTGGCTCCAGGAATTAAGTCCATCTGATGAATAATCTTTCTTATGGGAGGAAAACCTTTAGGTACGTTATCAAAAATAATAGCTTGAAACTCATTCAACAAATCTGAAACCTCTACAGGTACCTCAGTAGTATCTTCTTTATCAACTCTAGGCATCAATGCAAAACACATATGCTCATGCTTCATACCTTCTAAGAAATTTCTTCCATCAACCAAATTTTTTTTGCATTACTACATACCTTTTCTTCTGCCTCTTTCAAGGGCTTGAACTTATGATGAACCCCATCCTTTGTCAAAGAATAGGTGTTGGCATGTCCATCATGTACTGCTCGCTGATCAAATTTCCACAATCTGCCTAACAACATATGAAAAACATCCATAGGCATAATATCATGCAATACCTCATCATGGTAATTTCTAATCTTGAAATTTACCAGACATTGTTCATTTACCAAGGATTTATGGTCCTTCTACAACCAAGCAATCCGGTATGGGTTCGGATGCCTTCTTCTCTCCAACCACAACTTACTTACCATTTCCTCTAAAACAAGGTTATCAGTACTACCTCCAACCTTCACACTTACATCTATTGCAAAACAAATTATTCGTTTGAGTTTTCTCCTTCTCCTCATTAAGCAAGACTCTTTTGGTAACAAGAGCCTATCCTCTTTCTGCATCCTCATAATGTGAAGACTCAACATCTTCATCTACATATGCAACTCATGCATAACACTCAGGTCTTCTATTTTTCCTTGATGTTAAGGACACTCATAGGTTCTATGTCTTTCTTCTCCACACTAGAAATAGGTTCCATGAAAGCCTCCTCTTCTCGGTCCTCGTCTAGGTCATCCTCTTCCTCTTTGGTCTCCATTATTCTAATCATGAGGACGATATGTGTTATCTCCTTTCTGGTTCTAGTTGCTACTAGAGCCTTCACCATTCTTTTGATCTTCATTTCAACCTCCATATGACTATCCACCAGTCTTTCCTCCATGACCTCCAGCTCGTTATTTGTTCTCAAACCTCTTGTTCAGTCATTCTTCAACCTTTAAAGAAAACTGATAAGCATCCTCAATGGTGGTCATTCTTACCAATGCTAATTCTTCCTGTATGCTTGGCTTCAACTCTTTAATATAACGAGCGACTTTCTATTTATTCGCCTCAAAATGTCCTATCTGAATTAGGACCTTGTGAAATTCCTTTATGTATTCTTTCACCATCCTTTTCCCTTGCCTCAAGCTCTGCATCTACTTGAGCAACTCTAATTCATATTCAACTGGAAAAAAATGTTTCTTCAATTTTGAAACCATTCGATCCCATCTAGAAATTTTATTTTTCCCTTGTCTTCCTCTTTCCGCCATACTAGCATGACCTTCCAATTTTTTCTTTGTAAACCTCACTTTGTGAGGATCTTCAATCTCTTCAAACTCAAAAAATTCCTCCATGTCATTGATCCAATCAATCAATTCTTTAGGATTTAGATTTCCACTAAAATTTGAAACCTCCATTTTAGGTCTCTTCCCAATGCTTGAGATCACTTGCAACAATATTCTTTCTCCATAATCCATTAGATATTGCTCTTCCTCTTCCATTTCCTCTTCCATTTCATCTTCAGTGTCATCTATTTCTCATTGCACATCCTCTTCTTCAAACCTCTTGTTGCAAGGTTTCTAATTGCCTTCTAAGGGCTCTGATTTCATCTCTAGCTGGATCTCTTCATCCACCACATTGGCCTCTACCTCTTCCATACTGCACACAAGTCTTGGAGGCATCTTGAACTCAACCCACACTCACAGGTCCTGCTACAACTGCCTCATGTTTGATGCTCTTTTACAGGCTCAAGAACTCCCACTCTGATACCACTTGATGAGGGCCACACCACCCAAAACCCATAGAAATCACAACATATACCAACAAAGAAGACATGAGGCACAAAAATGATTCACTTTCAATTATTTTCAGAAAATAAAATTACAAATTCAAAACTTACATGCTACAGCCTCATGGGCTTGATTCATTACAACAAAATCAACTATGAAAATAAAATCTACTATTCAGAGCCACAATCTACACTATCAGGGCAACATTCTACAACCCCCACTTAACCCTTTTTATTTTCCCCAATAACCACCCTAGAATGTTATAGAAAGTTCAAATTTCCCCCTTTTCTTTTGGCACCAAAAGTCCCATTGTTGGATTTTTGGCCTAGGAAGAATTTTTTATGAAATTCACTTTTTAGAGGATCAACTTCATGTGGCCATAACTTTTGATCTGGGTGTCTAATTTGCAATCATTAAATATCATTGGAAATCTCTTGATGAGGTTTACAACATGTGAACCACCATAGGTTAGTTTGACCAATTTTTGAGTTGTTTCGGGGCCTCTAAAGTTTTATATCTAAATTTGAAATTGCATTGGATAATTTTCTCGAGAAAAAAACTTTAATTTCTCCCAAGCCGTACAGGGTATTGAGGTGATTCTTTCACGATCGAAAATATTTTTCACCTCTGCTCCTTGGGGTAAATTTTCACATCCATATGAGCCCATTTAGGCCAAGTTACTAAAAATAGTAAGTGCTTGTTTTTCACTATTTTTGACGCTTGACAGTCTTATACCCCTTAAGTGTCATCATGGGACTCAAAACAACTAAAGAAAATAAAGAAAACAATTTTTTTGGGTGATGCAAGATTGTCATACACCGTTGGATGCTCCTACATCATTTACTCTCTCCTATTGGGAGACACATTGAATTATCCTATCCTTCTTTCAAGATAGTGTAGTTATTTCATTTTCTCTCTTTTGGAGAGGAGATTTTCCCATGTGGTTTTCTTATTTTCTTTGGTTCTGAGAGATTTCATTTGTTTTTACATGGGTACATCATCAAGCCTTGTAGCCAAGACCCATCCATGCATCCATCATTGCATTCTTCATCAAGTTTTCAACTTCTCCATAAGTTGATCTTAACGGGGGTGTTGGAGTAATTAGGATAATCACCTAATGATTAATTAGTCATTAGTCAATTAGTTAGGTCCTTTATTGCTTTAATTAATTAAGATAAACTTAGGAGTATTTTTTATTATTAGATTGGGCTATTTATAGGTCAAGTTGTCTCATTGCATAGGATTAGGACACTTGTCTCAATCTAAATCTTGAATCCTCATTTTTTGGTTTGCACTTTTTCTTTTATATGTATTCATTATTGTACTTTATATTCATCGAAGTATTCAGTTCAATAAAATTATAGGTTAATCTTGATATCATATACATGTTTGTGGATCAATACTTCTCTCAAGGTTGCATAAAAATAAATCATGGATTTTCTCTTCAAATGTGATAGAAGTTTTGTTTATAGGTGATTCCTAGGAGCCATGGGGTTCACTATCAACTCCAAAAATAGTAAGATAAGGCATGATGTTGGAAGAAATTTTATAAGAGAAAAAAGTGAGTTCACTATCAACTCCAACAATTTAGTAAGATCATAAGAAAGAGATTATTGAGATCCAATGAGAGGAATTTTAGAGAGTAGAATGAGTAGGAAGACAAATGAAAGGGGAATGATATTAGAATACAATTCATAATTTATGATTTTAGAAGAGGGTGTAGTAGGGGAAAATTTTGAAGATAGAGGCTCTAAGGTAGGTACATAATAAAAAAAATGGATGGTCATCTAGAAGCATATAAGAGCAATTTGGTGATGAATGGTTATAAGTGGTGAATAGGCCAATACCGAGAATAGGAATATAGTTATCATCTTCATTTAGGAGTAAAGAGGTGTATTGGTTAAGTAATAGGGAAGATGGCTAAGTAAATATGCATGTATAGTTCTTGAACGAGGTATCTAGATATATTTGTGTTTGGTATAAGGGTGATCCCACAATAATGGGTTACAGTTTTTGGCCAAACTTGACATTAAAATTAGGATTTTTCACCAGATATTCACTTTCTTACACTTATAGCAGCTAAACCATTAAGAATTTGAAGATGAATCAAACTAGTTATTTGTTAGATCTTTTGTGTAGATTCTAATTATAATTTTTTAAAAAAATTAAAAAATAAATTGTGAATCATTTTATGTAATTTTTAATAACTTATTTTTTCTACTAATCAACATTTTTAAAAAGTGATGTTTACTTCGGACCATATAAATTTTTTTATACACCTGATACAATTCTAATTTTTAAAATATAATATTTTCACACCAATATCTAGTGCATGGATATTATTTCATAATTTTTTTTTCTTAATTTTCCAAGTTAGAGTAATTATAATTTGGACAAAGGTGTACTTTGACCCGCATAACTTTTTTTGTATTCATTTGAATTAACTTATTCTTTTTTTGTTGGAATAAAAACATCAATACCTAGTGCACATGTATTTTTTAGAATTTTTTTCTCTATTTTTCTCTTTTTTCATATGTTTGAAACAAAGAACTTGATGTTCATTGAAAATCCTACATTCACAAGAAAAAATAAAATATAATAATCAAATTAAATATATTTAAAATTATACTTTTTGGGAAGCTTATAATAAGAGCTACATGCTTACAAAACATAAATTTTAAATGAATTCATTTGATCACCCAAAAGTTAAATCAAAAGTGGTTTTTTATCAACATTTTGATAGGATAGAGGAGACTTTATTATAGGTATGGTTTAAATTTAACAAGGTTCTATCCAAGGGGGTTTAATCTAAGGGGGTTTCATCAATCCCTCTTTAATTAAAATCATTTAAATGGAACCTTTAAAGTCTTAAATCATTGTATTTTCTAAAAATATGTGATTTAAGGAAAAAAATCTGGATGTCCCAAAAAGTGTAACCCATTATTGTGGCAACACCCATAAAGAGATGGATTATGATTCTAATAAGTAGAATGTAATGTGTGGTTTAAGAAGGAAAAGAGATGAATGATAATATAGGGTTGAGGAGGAGAGAAATTAGTATGAGAATGAAGATCAAAGATGAAAGGAGGGATATGTGAAAAGGATCATAATTAAATAGGTGAATGAAAAAATGACCAATAAAAATGTATGTATTAAAGCTAATTTGAACATAAATTAAATTGGAAATGTAATTCAAATGAATTCATTGGAATGTAAAAAAAAAGAGACTTTTTTTTATTTAAGTGATAAATTAGAGCAAATGAATGACATCATAGAATAGGTAAATAAGCATAAATTTGTTATCACATGATTGCATGAGAATTCATGTTTGAAAAATGATGAAAAAAACATGCATTTGGAAATAGGAACACACACTTTCAAACTAGGAAGTGAGGAGATAGAAAACTAAAAATGAGAAGGTAAATACCAACTTGGATTTTTAAGTATGATTATAGAAATTGTTTAGAATGAACTTGAAAAAATTATAAATATTATTTGATCATTTTGGCTAGGGGACACTACGGTGTACATTTGAGTTGTCTTAGAATTTATTCACTTGGTTCTTGATCTATAATGAACTATTTCAAATAATTTACATTTATGGAAATAAATTGGACTAGAGAGGGGTACACATAATCTTGATTGGTAATATTTTAACTTATTCTCCATAATTTTGATTGGTAATATTACTCTTGTATGTCAAATAATCTTGATTAATAGTTCTAGATAGTTTTTTTTTTAAAGATTATTCCAATTACCCTTTTAAAATCTAGACTAGTTATAATTCAATATAATTTGAAATAATTCATTATAAAAATATATCGTGGAACTAAGTAGAAATAAAGTAATTAGAAAAGATCTGATAAAATTAGGTAATATCTAATATAAATTAAATCACAAATCTATAATTTCAACCTACCTATGCTCACTGAAATTAAAATATATATAAAAGACTAAATTGGCTGAAATTAGAAAATGTACAAATTTTGAAAAAAATTGAGGACCTTGAGAGATGGGGATATTATTTTCCCTATTAATATAGGGGATGTAGGTATTATATGATTGTACTCATGATAATTATGCATGGGGTGTTGGTAACCTATCTCAAAGTGACATGGAAATTGTCTTGCCTATAAAATCTACTCCAATTCTTACTCAAATCACCTATAAGGTAACCTTTGCTAATGGAAATCCAAAATTTGGTTAATTCAAATGGTAATCTACTTCAATCAATCACCTTTTGGGTAATTTAAACATAGATCAACATGGTAATGATAGTGGCATAATAAAATTGGTATAAAATCTAAAAATAAATTTGCTAATTGAAACAATAATGAAAACACTAATATGCTTACTACATAAGAGATAGAAGGAATTAAAGTAGGGATTATTGTGAGAGGGAAATATCAAGAGACAACAAATTTGATATGAGGATAAAGAAAAATTAGATGAAAGGAAAAAATAGAAAATGAGGGGAAGCTAGAATGGAATAGAAGGAAAAATAAACGAGGAAAAGAAGGCCAATGAGAGAAAAGGAAGAAGGAATAGGACTACACAAAAAAAATATTATGGCTTCAAGATGATGCATAAATGAGCTTCAAAGATTGATGATTGTGCTTCAAAGATAGATCAATTCTTCAAGGCTCTGAGACTCCAAAATAGAAAAGCAAAAAGGTGTAAGGTACAAGAGGAACTTAAGTGTGCATGTAATGTGTTGGTATGTATTCATAAAAATAGGGGTAGGAAAGTTCCTTTTTAACTTTCTTGAGGACCAATTTGTATTATTTTGAGTAGGAACCATTTGAATCAAGCTTAATTGAGCAAGAAGAAGGTTTAATTAATATTTTGGAGCTAAGAAAGTGTAACACAGTGATTTGCTAATGATAGCATATGTCTCCCATGTTCAAAGGAAGTTGAGCTTAGGTGGGAAAGTAGAGGGGACCAAAAAAAGATCAACACATATGATTTAAATTCACTTAGAAAAAAAAAGATCAACACATATGATGTAAACTCACTTGGAATTATGGAAGAAATATGATGAAAATGGGTTAATCATAGGAGGGGATAAGAAAACACTTAGCTTTTGGAGTAATAACCTTGTAAATGAGAACATGGTGGCTCATGTGTGAAGAAAGATTATGGAAAGAGGTAGAGACATGTGAAAGGGGAAAGGAAAACATAGGGACAAGAAATTAGTCCTAGCAATGGAGCAAGAAACTTTGAAAGGGTAAAATGACACGTGAAAAGGGGAGATTGATGATTGTGCTTCAAATATATATCAATTCTTCAAGGCTCTGAGACTCCAAGGTATTTCATAGTTCAATTCAGCATGTAGAATCAATTCTAATCTCATTAGCATTAGTATAGTTTTGCATTATGTTCCATTTCATATCACTTTTTGCATATTTGGCCAATTTCACCATGACAATTTATCATTTCATGCAGTTGAATCTCTTAATTATATAGATGTAGGTTTATAATCTACATTGTAAATGGATAGGCTACTCATTTCTTAGATGACATCTCGGTGGTTTGTGCAGGAACAAGAACTGAGGGAATGAATTACTTAGACATTTGAGAATAGAGGAAGATGATAAGTTTTTAGGAAATTCTGTTATTGAATTATATTTGAGTAATTTGAATTTCCCTAATGTAATACTTTTTAGATCTAAGTGTGTCTATTTTGATATAATTCATGCATATTTTCTGACACACAATTCCTTTTTCAAAATATCTTCCCTCCTAAAATATCTCAAACTAATTTCCTTGAATTAAGGGAATATTTTGAATTAACTAAAGCTCTCATTAATTCTCCACCCTTGATATCCTTGATCTAATATAAATCATTGATCATCATATCCAATCTCCACCATTGATTGAATATCTACATTTCTACAAAACAATCCTTCACCTTCATCAAAATCATTCACGATTCTCATAAGGATTTCATAACACTTTTCATAACATTCTTGAGCATTTGAGCATCATAACCATGAGTCAAGACAATCATCAAATATTTTGCAACATGGGTTATGCACTCTTTGAGCAATCCATATCCTAAATTGACATAGTTCTATAATGAAATTAAAGGTTTGCATTGTCTTGTATCTTTTTTGAATTGAATTAGTTGATTCGTATTTTTTATCTTTCAAGCATTGCATTCTAATTTCATTGAGTATGGGTGTAATTGATATTTTTTTCTTATGTTTTTAGTGCTTCCTAACCCTAATTTCTTTCATTATGCTTTCTAACCATTTCTCATTATTCCCCTACAACAAATTTATGAAAGAGAGAGAGAGATGTATATATTGCTCTTAGCTCCTTGTAGTTTTATTATAATAAATATGATATATAATGTAATGATGAAAAATGCATCCCTCTACCTTTTCACATTTGTTTGGGACCTCCTTGTCGAATTGAGCTTAATGTTGCCTTGATTTAGTGTTGTAATGTGTTTAACACATTCACATTAGGTCTTGGGCCCTTGTAAACTAAGTGGACCTAATTGTGCCATATTTAGGGTGTTGTAAAGTGGTGTTTTACACTTTTACACTAATCTAGGGTTTTATTAATTAATGGGGCTTCTTTATTCCTTAATTGGCCTTATTTTGCATCCACAAGCCTTAATTAATGCATCTTTCTAAGGATAATCCTTACATAAACAACCATCAAATAATAATTTAGGTGTTTTTGGATTGTATGGTCTAGATTTAGTGATCTGGGACTCATACACCATCTTGGGCATATGGGTCCTACCTAAGTTTTGGGGTCCCAATCTGGATTTCACATGAATCTAATATTTTCTTGAAAAATGTGTCCCATAGCCTAGCCTAATGGGACTCATATGCCACTTCTGGAATATGAGTCCCATGTGGCTTAAAATTAAATTAAATTCAAATTCATGGTGATATTTTATTCTCCTAGATCTAATGTTAGCTTATAGTTTTGTAATTTCGAGAAATTTGGCATAAACAATTACAAATACAGGGTTATTTCACATCTTTTCTCCTAGCAACTTGAGTATTCATGCATTATAGAAAATTTGAGTTCACAAGAGAATTCAAGAGTTTACAAGAGCATTCAAGAGTCTTCAAGAGCTAATTATCAAGTGTTTTGGAGCATTATTCAAGTATCAAGCATCATGTCAAATCATCATGCATCATGTTTGTTTTTGAGCTAACATTTGTTATGTAGGGTTTTGTGATTCAAGCAAGCCTTCAATTCAAGTTCCATATCATTCAAGAAAGAGCCAAGATCCCCATTCAAGTTAGCCATTTCATACATGTTTGCAGCACTTTATTTCTGGGGTTTGGTGAGTTGCAACATACCATTTTGTTTTGTTATCATTCCTCCTTTACATTTGATTTCATTACAAGGTTTGATTACCAAAATGGGGTTTGACCAAGGAAAACCCCTATCCACTAACAAAAATATATGTTTTCCTCTTTTTAGTGTGTGATTTGCATATCTAGGTTGAAGGCATATTGAGGAGCAAGATTGGAAAGAAGTTGTCAAGTACATGAAAAGTTGTCAAAGTTGTCACCTTGTTTACAAGATCACTAAAAGACACCTACAAAGAAGAATTTGGCAATTCAGATTCGAAAATCAGGTTGAGAAGATAGACCAGAGGTTGAAGAGAAGATTCAGATCCTAGTCCTTCAAAAAATACAAGTAGGACCGATACACCACTTATGGCGTATGAGTCCCAATCTAGTTGATTTTCTAGTATTCAGGCGTTCAAGACTTGTCTCTACCAGGTTTTTGTTCCTGCCCAGAAACCTTAATCTGGGACTAAATTGCCCAGTTTGATGTATGAGTCCTAGTGTGCACCAAATTCAACATTTTTATCATTTCATATCGTCATTCAAACTTCTATAGGTTTCCAAGTGCACATCTCTAATCTCTCATCTTTATATTTTCTTTTGTATACATTTCTAGGTCATTTATCTAAGCCTTGAATATCATTAGGTTATATCATTGGATCTTACATAATACTAGTCTTTCCAAGCCCTAGCTTGGTGGTGAACCCCTTTTAGTCTCTAATCATACCCTAGGACACCCTTTAACATATCTCTCTCTCATTCCACCTATAAATTGAGATCTCTAGGGTTTCCTTGAATTTAATAATAGTGAAATAGGAACCCCCTCATTGTGCTTCATCTCTTAAAAGGTGGAGCACCCTACTTCAATCATTACATTTTGTGAACCTACATTTAGAACATCTTAATTTTGATTAGGATCATCCTATATCTAGCTTACATTAACTTTGCATTAGTTAATTTGCATCTAGGGTTTCTAAATCTTACATTAGTGAAAGTACATATATGTTGCATTTTTGCATCTTACATGATTGAATTTCATCCAAAATCTACATTTGAACTAAGCTTAGATATCATACAAACCAAAAAGTGTAACTTTCACTTAGAAATTTTTGAAATCTTTGTAGAAACCCTAGAATGGGACTCATACGCCACTCTAGGAAATTTAGTCCCAGTACAAGTGGTTTTCCCTATTTTTTGTGGTGATTGTTATTCAGCATTCAAACCTCTGAAAAACCTTGTTTGGGACTCATATGCCCCTCTAGGTGATTTAGTCGTGTTTCATATTTTAAACTCCATTTTACAACACTAAAAACTCTCTTTATGTGTTTCTATTTGTTGATGTTAGTTATTTGTTTTAGTTTACATAGTTTCTGTTACTTTCATTTTATTACATTTAGCTTAATTTCCTTTTAAATCAAAATTAGAGCATAGCATTTATCTTGTGTCCATTGCATCTTGCATTTCCTTGATTTTCCCTTGTATTATATTTTCTACTTGGTGTCCTATTGCTAATACTATAGTGCACACAAAGTTTGAGACTCATGTCATCCCACGATAGCACAATCATTTTGGATCTTGGGTTATCTAGCTCTTTCACTACTAGTGTTGACACTAGTTCACTAGGTATGGACCACACCCTTAACAACTCTTTGCCTTCAAGTAGTGTGATGCATGTTGAAACAATGGTTACTAGTATTCCGCAACAAAAAATAATCCAAATTCATGAAGACTTAGAAAACCTACAAAATTAGGTAAGTACGGAAAAAATTTCAACCATTGTTATCCCTACCATAGATAACATACATTGTATGATTGAAAGTGAAGAAGGAGTTGACCTTGTGTGTAACATAGTTTAGATTTTTGGAAAACATCTTACCTCAACCAGTCGTTGTGCTTTACCTTCGAATGATGTACCAATCCAAGGAGAAATTCAAATTCCTCCTCTCACATCAATTGCCTCTATTCCTACCTAGACCAACCCTCAAGTAACAACAACAATGCAACCTACTAGGAATGTGATTATGTGATTCCTTCCTTTGGTATTTCTACTAGCATCCCTAGTACATTTTTGGAATCACACGTCATATCTCCTACCACTTTACCTCCTATAAGAATTCCATTCACTTGTCCCTCGAACACATACAAACCTCCACCTTATTCCCCTCCATCTCAAAATGCAAACAATGATCCTCTCATAAATGAACTTTTACAAACTGTTTCATCCCTTCAAAAAAAAGTTTCCACCATAAACCAAAATCAAAATGGCCAACCTACATATTATGTGAAAAGAAATCCATTATCCTTGGAGATATTGAGAACGTTGATGCCACAACATATAGAGGTGCCTAGATCTGAGAAATATGGGGGAAAGTAGATCTTTCTAACCATGTTTCCACTTATACCCCCCTATGTAGTAATTTTATTCTTGAGGATAAGCTCTTGGCTAATATTTTCCCTAAATCCTTGAAGGATACCGCCTTAGAATGGTCTTCCTCATTCCCCAATAACTTAATTCATTCATTCAATGAACTTTTTGAGGCATTTACAAACCATTTCCAAGTGCATATGACCCCTAAGATGGCCCTAGCCAATTTTATGAGATGTAAGCAAAAAGATGATGGAAATATTATAGATTTTATTTCACACTACCAATCGCTTTATTCCCAAATCAATGTAAAGATTCTCAACCCTCACCTTCAAAGGATGTTCATTAATAACTTGAAAACTAAGATACAAGATAAGATTACCATGATGAAGTTTCCCTCTTTCATGCACTTGTGTACTACCCTTCATCATTATCAAAATTTGGTTAGTAGTTGTGACACAAAACCAACCTCTAGCCGACCTAAGAAGTCTAAATCCACAAACCAAAATAATTACCAACCTTTTAGAAAATAGAATAATGGCTTCCTTCAACTTAATATTCCTCAAAAACCAAATCAACATGTTGATACCAAAGTGGTTGCTATAAGGAAGACAACTCCTTTCACATTTTGGGATCCATCTAGGCAATTCACTCTCTTACCTGATACCCTCCATAACACAATGTCCCAACTTCTAGAACAAAAAATGATCACTTTGTATCTCATTAAGACTCCTGATCCTAATAAGCCTTTACCTCTGAACTTTAGATCGAATTCTTATTTCCATTATCACCAAAAAAATGGACATGACACAAAACATTGTAAGCATCTTAAACATATTGTGCAAGACCTCACTAATTTTGGTCATCTTTCAATTGGAGGTGTTAATGATCAATAAAATAAGTTTGTTTCCCATCCTAACCAAACCATAATATTTCATCTATCAAAGCTAGTGAAACTTCAAAATATGATGTGATGAATGTTGACATAGATGATGAGAACATGGATACAATTCAACAAAGTCCTATGGATACCATTGGACAAGGTCCTATAGATAATATTGAAAAAGGTTTGAGTGCATTGATTGAATCAACCTCGTAAGGTCCAAACTAAAAAGCCTCTTGAAATTTCTTTCTCCTCACAAGATATATGTAAACATGCACCCAATGGTCCTCTTTACTTAGCTAGCCGAATCAATGACAAGCCTCTAATAGGATATTAATTGATCCCGTTTGTGGAGAGAATGTGATGACCAAGGAATTCTTACTTGTGCATGAGCTCTATCAAGAAACATATGATAAAATGAAAGCATGGATAAAGACGCATAATGATTTCACTTTCCCTACAATGGGATTGGTCATCTTACCTTTACAAATAGGACCGAAAACATTAGATGTCTCATTCTCCATCATCTCAACGTCAGATCAATCCTTATGAAGCTTGGTTACCCATGGCTATGCTCCATGGAATCCATATCATCGGTTGTGCACAAATTCTTAAATTTTCCCTTTCACAATGAAATATTTACTATGCATCATAGTGGCTTTAATCATTTGTCTTCTCGAGAGAACTTTTCATTAGAATTTATTTTGGCCCGAGCCTATGGAACCTATTAAACCTTGAGAATAATTATTTTTCTAATCCTACCAAAAGTTTAAGGTAAAATGTCTAGTAAAACTATCCCTTAAAATCATGCCTCAACCTATGACGAAACCATGATTGAACCTAAAGATATCCAAAACAACCAAGACCAACCTAAGACAAATTCTTTTCCTATCTCCTACAAAATACCAAGATATAATTAAAACAATCATGTCATGCCTCCTAAGATAAATAAAGTTTACAAAGCTAAAGATAAAGTGGTTGAATAACCTTCCATGGTTCCTTTCAGTCCTACCCTTAGTGAAGAAAAGAAACCTATGGTTGATAAACCCACTCCTACACAAACACAACTTGAAAAATGTACTAAAATAAATATAAATGATAGAGAGTGTAGGAATACATGTCTTTCTCTTTCTTGGAGGTTAAATGAAGAGAAAAACAAAGAAAATCAAAATCCAAACTTGACTGAAGCAATACACGATGAATCTCCCTCTTTGTCGAAACAAAAAGATCTTATACCACAATTGCAATAGGAGCCAAGTTACCATTCTTTGGACATTATCATTAGACCTCTTGTTGTGATTAATTTAGATGAAAATGAGGAGATTGCTAAAATTGATGAGGAGGTGCATAATGAATTGAATACATTTTTTTCCTCATCTATGAGCTTACATGATAATTCTCCTAGGAAGAGTGTTTAACTTGGTGATGGTCCTAGTCCAGCACTTACTATTTCCCCTTTGGCTAGTTGTTCACCTTTTGTATACAATGAACACGATTGGGATGTGGGCGAACCACTAATAGGTTGAGTTGCATGTGCCTTACTCATCTTTTGCATTATTTTCCTTTCATGTTTTGTGTGTGATTGCATGTGCATAATGTGATCCCTTGTACTATTTTATTTGATGTATCTCTCTCTTTGTAACATTCCTCTATTTGTACCTACATTCTTCTTTATGTTGTAAATATTTTACCTTTTTATTTTTCCTTTTTCTTATGTTTTCCTTTTGAGGATGATGCAAGGCATCGAGACATTAATGTCTCTTCCATTTTGACCCAAAAGCTTTTCCTTTATCTTTTCTTTATCTTGAGTTTTCCTTTTGGGCATGACGGAAGGTGTCGAGACATTCATGTCTCTTCCATATTGACCCAAAAGTATTTTCTTTGTTTTCACTCTCTTTGTGTCATTCTTCCTATTCCATGAGTATTTGGGGAATGATGACAGTTTTGAGCTCTCTTAAAAACATTCTAGCAAGAACATACTGACCCCAAATCCATGGATCCTTATGTTTTTGGAATTTTATTTTTGGGGGAAACCCCTTCATTTTTCATGACAGCTTTATTTGAAAACGTATGAATTGGCATAGGTCTTTCCAAGTTAGATCTCATGTCTTATTTATTGTTAGCATTTATCATTTTCTACTTTAAAGTAACTGCTCACAGCATGGTGTTTAGAAATTTCTTTAAAGTGGGGGAATACATTGGCATTGTTATTTTGCATTTCATGTTTCATTGAGTAGTATTCTTACTTCATGCGATGCATTTTTCACTTTGTGGTTGACATTTGGTATGATTTCCTTCAATAGTGTGATCTCTCTTAGTATATTATGTTCCTTTTAGTGGCTTGATGCGACACCTTGCATCCCCTAAGTTTTGAATCTTCTATTCTTTGATTGGTCCACTCTTGGAGACATTAGGCATGATGTTCCCTAAGATAAAGACCTTATATGAACTAAGAAAAACTCCTTTGGATGTACCTTATACTATGTTGCATTTTCAATTTCAGGTATTTCAGGTATGAGTTTCAAGCATATGAAGCTTTACTTGCCTCATGAAGCCTGAATTACATTGTTGTGTGGTGCCTTATCAAAGTTATCAGGAGGTATAGCTTTGGTCTAGTTCTATGGGAAGCCAAACTCAGGCATGACTTTCCCATAGCCACTTTCTTGTGTGTGAGTGCATACTGGCTTAGTGTGTATGTGTCTCACCTCTTTGGATACTCACCCAACGAACAACTTGAAGTTCCATTGCCTCAAAGTGAGTGTGCATTTTTAGAAAAATAGCTTAAATATGATCCACAACATGCAGGACAAATGGTCAAAGCTTTATCCACCCCTTTTGTTTTTCTTTTCTCTTTTTCTTTGGTAGTGTATGCTTGTGCCTTATTATTTCTCCTTATATTAGTTTCATGTTTGTTATTTTGCACCTATGTTGGTTTGCTATAGGATGTTGATCCTGGGGGCTTGATCATCCCTCTTGATTGTTTTCACCCTATCTATTTAGCATTGGTACACCTGGACCCCCTCTTGATGCGATTTTTTCTACTTTACTATGAGTTTGAAGCAAGTTACTCATCTCACTAAAGTGGGGGATGGATCTAATGATGGAAAATTTATCCCTCTACATTTTCACATTTTTTTGGGCCCTCCTTGTCAAATTGAGCTTAATGTTTCCTTGATTTAGTGTTGTAAAGTGTTTAACACATTCACATTAGGTCTTTGGTACTTGTAAACTAAGTGTACCTAATTGTTCCTTATTTAGGGTGTTGTAAAGTGTTGTATTACACATTCACAATAATATATGGTTTTATTAATTAGTGGGGCTTCTTTATGCCTTAATTGGCCTTTTTTGCATCCATGAGCCTTAATGCATACTTTTGACGATAATCTTGACATAAACCACCATCCAATCTCAATTTATGTGTTTTTGGATTATATGGCCTAGATTTAGTGATCTGAGACTCACATGCCACTATGGGCGTATGGGTCCCACCTAAGTTTTGGGGCCCTGATCTAGATTTCACATGAATCTAAGCTTTTCTTGAAAAATGTGTCCCATAGCCTAGCCTAATGGGACTCATACGCTACTTCTGGTGTATGGGTCTCGTGTGTATTAAAATTAAATTAAATTCAAATTCTTGGTGGGATTTTATTCTCCTAGATCTATTGTTAGCTTGTTATAGTTTTGTAATTTCAGGAAATTTGGCATAAACAAGTATAAATACAGGGTTATTTCACATCTTTTCTCCTAGCAACTTGAGTATTCATGCTTTATAGAAAATTTGAGTTCACAAGAGCATTCAAGATTTTACAAGAGCATTGGAGAGATTAAGTGTTTTGGAGCATTAATCATGTCAAAGTCATCATGCACCATGTTTTTTTTTTAGCTAACATTTGTGATGTAGGGTTTTGTGATTTAAGAAAGCCTTCAATTTAAGTTCCATATCATTCAAGCAAGAGTCAAGATCCACATTGAAGTTAGCCATTTCATACATGTGTTTGCAACACTTTATTTCTTGAGTTTGGCGAGTTGTAACATACCATTTTGTCCATTTATCATTCCTCCTTTACATTTGATTTCATTACAAGGTTTTATTACAAAAATGGGGTTTGACCAAGGAAAACTCTTATCCACTAAAAGAACAACATTTTCCCCTCTTTATTGTGTGATTTGTAGATCTAGGTTGAAGAAATATTAAGGAGCAAGATTGGAAAGAAGTTCTCAAGTGTGAAAAGTTGTCAAAGTTGTCACCTTGTTTAGAAGATCATTAAAAGAAACTATAGGGAAAAATTTGGCAATTCAAATCCAAATATGAGCTTGAAAAGAAAAAGTAGAGGTTGAAGAGCAGATTCAGATCTTGATCCTCTAAAAAATCCAAGTAGGATTGATACGCCACTTCTGGCGTATGAGTCTGAGTATAGTGGATTTTCCAGTTTTCAGGTGTTACAGACTTGTCTCTGCCAGATTTTTGTTCCAGCGCAAAAACCCTAATCTAGGACTAAATCACCCAATTTTGCATATGAGTCCCATTGTGCACTAAATTTAGCATTTTTAGCATTTCAAATCTTCATCAAACTTATACAGATGTTTAGGTGCACCTCTCTGATCTCTCAGCTTTCTATTCTATTTTGCATACATTTTTAGTTCATTTATCCAAGCCTTGCATACCATTAGGTTTCATCATTAGATCTTGCATATTACTAGTCTTTGTAACCCCTAGCTTGGTGGTGAACCCACTTTTAGTCTCTAATCATACCCTAGGACACCCTTTAGTAGATCTCTCTCTCTCATTCCACCTCTAAATATAGATCTCTAGGGTTTCCTTGAATGTAATAATAGCGAAATAAGAACCCCCTCATTGTGTGTCATCTCTTAAAAGGTGGAGCACCCTATTTCCATCACTACATTTAATATATTAATTTATCATAGTACATATCAGTTTATCATATATTATATTATATATATTAATATTAATATTATAACATGTTATATTTTAATGTATAGTGATATATATATATATATGTATATTTCTAATTAAAAGAAACAAATATCCATTCCATTAAATAATTTTTGTAATATATTATATTTATATAATATAACGTTAAATATAATGTCTATTATGATAATAATATTCTGTAGTATATATTAAATGATATTATTATATTATATATATTAATTTATCATATATTATATTATATATATTAATATATAATATATATATAGATATTTATATTAATATCACTATTATATCATGTTAAATTTAAATCTATAGTGATATTTATATATATTAATATTTTTAATTAAAAGAAACAAATATCCATTTATTAAACTAAATAAATGAATATCTGCTTCTTAACTTTAAGAAATAGATATATATTTATGTTTAAGAAACATATAACTATTTCTTTAAAAATTGGATATCCATTTTTAACTTTAAAAATTGCATATTCTTTTTTAACTTTAAAAAATGGATATTCATGTCTATCAGATATTTGTTAATAATTGACATTCGCTTTACCTTGGTATTGGTTTGGCATTTGGCTTAGGGGTGTCCAACCCAAAAAGTTAACATCCCCGACATGTTTACAAGGGTTGCAATGGCTTTTTGAACTTCACCCTTCATGCTAACAACTTTTTTCATTTGATTTTGATAAAACAAAGATTGTTTATTAAAAAAAATTGTTAGTTTTTTGCTAATATAAGATATATGCTTTATTTTAAATTTAACAGATGAAATAATGGAAAATGTATTTGCTTCTTATGGTTTGGGACATAGAGAAAACACACTTAACAATCATTTCATTTAAGGGAAACCCTAGAGATCTCAATCTAAAGTATGCAAAAGAGAAAGAGATCTTGTATTAGGGTTGTCATATGGTATGATTATAAACTAAAGTGGGGCTCACCACCAAGCTAGGGCTTGGAAATACTAATTAAATGCAAGATCTAATGCTTAACCCTAATATGATGCAATACTATGAGGTCTCAAAATTCATGTAAATCAGAATAGAGAACTACAAGATTAGAGGTGTACACCTGGAAACTTGAAGAAGACTGGATGAAGCTCTAAAATTCTAAAAACACTAATTTTAATGCTAACTAGGACTCATATGCTAGTCTTAGTGATTTAGTCCCATATTAGGGTTTTTGGGTAGGAATAAGTTTCTAGAACTATAGATTCTAAATCTATAAAAATTTGGAAATTGACCTCTATTGGGACTCATATGCTAGAAGTGGTGTATCAGTCTAGTTAGGGTTTTTTGGAAATTCAATGTCTGATTCTACTCATCAATGTTTGCTTTATCCTTTCCAATTTATTTTTGGATCCCAAACCCTAATTTGCAACCTATAGAAGTCTTCCATTGATCTCCAATGCAAGGTGACAACTTTGACATTTTTGAACGCTCTAACAACTTTCTCCAAACTTTCTGTTCAATGTATCTTCAACCTAGATCTATAGGTCACACACAAAAGAGAGGGGAAAAGGTTTTTTTGTTAGTGGAAAGGGGTTTTCCTTGGTCAAACCCAATTTTGGTAATCAAACCTTGAAATGAAATGAAATAAGAATGGAGAATGATGAATGAATAAAATATGATATTGCAACTCACCAAACCCTAGCAATAAAGTGTTGCAAACATGTATGAAGTGGCTCCAATGGATGTAGATCTTGAATCTTTCTTGAATGTGATAGATCTTGAATTGAATGATAGCTTGAATCATGAAACCCTTGTACAGCACAATTGTTAGCTGAAAAACAAGCATGATGCATGATGACTTTGACATGATGCTTGATTCTTGAATAATGCTCTAAATCACTTGATAATCTTCCCTTGAATGCTCTTGAATGCTCTTGTAAACACTTGAATGCTCCTGTGAACTCAAATTTTCTATAAGGATGCTCATTCAAATTGCTAGGTCACTTAATTTCCTGTTAGGAGAAAAATGAGTGAAATAACCTTGTATTTATACTTGTTTATGCCAAATTTCTTGAAATTACAACATTACAAGGTAACATCAGATCAAGGAGAATAAAATACCACCAATAATTTGAATTAATTTTAATTTTGGGCCATACAAGACTCATACACTAGAAGAGGCATATGAGTCCCATTAGGCATTAATTATGGGACCATTCTCAAAAATGCTTAGAAAGGTGCAAAATCTAGATTGCGACCCAAAAACCTAGGTGGGACTCATATGCCCAAGGTGGTGTATGAGTCCTAGATCACTAAATTTGGGCCACACAGCCTAAAAACATTTGAATTATGGTTAGATGTTAATTTATGTCAAGATTATCCTCGAAAAGATGCATTAAACAGGGCTTGTGGATGGAAGATTAGGCCAATTAAACCATAAAGAAGCCCAATTATTTAAAAAAACTCTAAAGAAGTGTGAAAGTGTGTTACAACACTCCAAATAAGGTACCAATAAGTTCATTTAGTTCACAAGGGCCCAAAACCTAATGTGAATATGCTAGACATATTACAACACTAAATCAAGGCCATGTTAGGGAGTAATTTTTTCATCATTACATCTAGGCCCCACTTTAGTGAGAAGGGGAACTTACTTCAAACTCACACTAAAGTAGACCAACGCACATCAAGACGAGGTCCAAATGTACCAATGCTAGTTAGATAGGATGACCATGATCAAGAGGGTTGCACAAACCCCCAGAACTAAGGGCCTATGAAAAACTAACATAGGCACCAAAGAACACACATGAAAATGATATAAAGAGCAATAACAAGGCATAAGCATACACTGTTGTACCATAGAAAAATGGATCATTGACATAATTTTCATGGTCTTTTAGGTCTTTCTCTCATGATGCTTGGTCTATTTTGCTTTGATTTAATGTTGCAATGTAACTTATGCATTCACATTAGGTCCTAAATATTTAAATTATCATGTCTTGTGAAGGTGTTGTGAAATTTTGTAACACATTTCTACACTTTGCTAGACTCTTTTCATTACAATTCACCTAAAATTCACCTTTTCACATGTAACTTATCAATTCCTATTTTAAAGTGTTGTAAAGTCTTGTAACAAGATTTCACAGTTTTCTAGGCTTATTTTCACTATTTACACCTTTCTTGTGCTTTATTTGACCCCTTTATGAACTCACAAGACTTAATTAAGTGTATTTTTGAATGTAAACCTAACAAACAACATTAAATGTGACTTAATTCCTAACACCCACTTGCAAGCCCAAGGTGGGGCCCATTCACCATAGGTGGCGAATGAGTCCCTCTTGGCTCCAAATTAAAAAATAATTCAAATTTTCTTTCAAGTTTTATTTTTAAAATACCTTATGTCAGCCTATGATTAGGTATTATTGGGTAATTAGGGCATAAGTGTGTATAAATAAGTGTTTTTTCTCCTCATTTTACATCTCCTAATTCATCAACATCTCCTCATTCACTTGCATTCACTAACATCAATTATCATTTGAGAACTTTGCATCATTCAATCAAGCATCTTGGAGCAGCCATTGAAATATCTTCAAATTTATTCAACAAGGTTGTGGTGATTTTAAAACATTTTCATGTTGTTATTCATCATTTCCTTGCTTATTCCATTTCATTTCTTTATTAAAGGTTTGATTACTAAACTGGGATTTGACCAAGGCAAATCCCTATACCTTATAGCCTAACCCTTAACCATTTTTCCCATTTTGCATGTGTGTTTTAGACTTTTTTATGTAGATTTTTCAAGCAATTAGGTGTTGAAAAGTGGATAAGAAGTCAACAAAGTGTTTAAAGTCAACAAAACCCTATTTCAAGCTTAGAGATAACCTACAGTCTATTTTCTGCATATTTGACTCCATCAACCCGACAAGAAGATAAGTGCAGATATGAAGCTACAGAATTGACCTTTAATTTCATAGAATTTTGGATGAGGAATTATTCACCATCAGTAGTGAATGAGTCCCACCTAAAGGCTAAAAAGGGTGATTTAGTTAGATTCTAGTTCTCGACTGTCAAAAATTTGTTTCAAGAGATTTTACTAGTAAGAGGATTGATTCGCCATCAATGGTGAATGAGTCCCACTAGTCATCAATAGTGATTTTTCCAGCATTCCAAAATCTTCTCAAGTCTACAATCTGCCTCTAGATGCACTCTGATCAACCTCTTTCAATTTTTTTTTTGCATTTATTCATTTTTTAGTTCATTCTTGCATATCACACTATGTTTTCAAACATTGCATATTACATTATTTTTGCATCAATAGTCAATCAATTACATCATCTAGTTACATTTATAGTATTGCATTTAGTCTTAACTACATCATACAATACCTTATTTGAGTGAACCACTGCAATTTTGGATTGGGGTTCTATCTCTCTCCTTTTAGGTATAAGATCCTAAGAGTGCAAGAGAAGTTCATAGAACAACAAGTTCAAAAATTGTTGGTTCAACTGTCACAGAAAAAGAGAAAGGAAAAAGAAAGAAGAGGGGTGGATCAAGCTTCGACTATTTGTGCAACACGATGTGGATCAGATCTAGTGTGTTTGTCCAAAAAATTCACACTCCCTCTAAGGCTACAAAACTAGGCTATCTATTGGGTAAGTAATCCAAGAAGGTGAGACACATACTCACGCAGTCAGTATGTACTCACACACACACATGAGTGGTTGAGGGAAATTCATGTCTCAAATCAGCTTACCATAAAACCATACCAAAGCTATACCTCATAATAACTTCGATAATGCACCACACAAAAAAATGAACTTTGAGCTTCATGAGGCAAGCAAAGCTTCATATGCTTGGAACTCGTGAACAAACAAGATGGCTCCATAGGAATGTAAAGTGTATTATGCAAGGTAGCCATATAACCAAAAATGAAAATGTAACAAGAACATCCAAAGGAGTCTTTGTTAATTCATGCGAGGTCTTAACTTAGGGAACATTGTGCCTAATGTCTCCAAGAAAGGACCAATCGAAGAATAGAAGATTCACAACTTAGGTGATGCAATGTGTCAAATCAAGCCACTAAGAGGAATATAATATGCTAAGAGAGATC
>VDFB02040854.1:0-23550 GCA_007258455.2 Sequoia sempervirens
ATAAATCAAATCAGTTTATATGTTTCAAAATACAGCAAGACCCAGTGGTCATTATGTGGTTAGGTGGTTAATTTAGGTTTTTGGATTTTCTATTTTTTCATTAAAAAATGTTATTTTTTGTTTGAGGGCGTGGGGTAACCAGGTAAGGCCCAGCCTGTGGGACTGCCCCAAGATACCTAGGGTGTACCTGGACTAATACCTGTACCCGATACAGACCCAGTACAAACCCGGTAACATAGAGAACTAAACAATCTTTCATATAGAAACTAGATAAAATCAATCATATAGCACTAGACACCACAAAATATCCTTATTACCAATTAGTTTTTTCAAAATACTGCTACCCACCCAGCATCCTGTGAACCCTAATGCGGTCTCTTTTGCACCAAAAACTCCATCCATGCTGCAGAAAGGTACAAAGGGGAATGATATTATTAAATAATCTCTGATGGGGCTTTATTGTCGGATGTTTTGGGCCCTAAAACCCCTGAAGCCATTGGACCCATGGCTCCAGTTACACCAAGCAAAAATGTTTTGGATTCTGCAAAGAGATCCCATGCTCATGAGGTGTCGGGCAGAAAAAAGGGGTCATTGTGGTTGAGTCTTCACATAAACCAGACGTAGGGCTGGCGTCAGCTGTAGCTTATGGATCTCTAGATAACCAGGCTCAGGCAAACAAAGCCAATGTTAAACCTTCCTATGCAGCACAAGGAAATGGATATAAATTTATAATAGCTTGTTCTAGGTGTCATCCAATCATTTCCCTGGGGTGTGATGTATTATCCGAAGAAGAAAAGTACTCTATGCAAGCACTAATATTTATGTCTAATTCTTTCTGGCCTGGTCTAATCAATCTGTATTCCTGGATAAAAAAATACATGGCTAAAACATCTTAAAAAAGCTATTGAAATTTATTCCAGTGCTCAGAGATTTTTTATGTTACCATGTAAATTGGTGAAAGATAGGGATTTCATTTTAGGAAAAGGCTGTTCACTCTGGGACAGCCATGTTCTTCTTTTAAAGCCATGATTTCCGGATTCAATCTTAAAAAATCTTTAAAAAGCTATTATAAAGATTTTTTCAGTCATGCTTATTTGGGTTTGTTTGCCTTATCCCTCCCACTGCAATTCTGGGTGGATTCGTATTTTTAAAGCATTGGGAATGCTTTGGATAGATTTATTTCCATTGATCAAGTAACTTATGGGCTTATTCACTCAACAGCTGCTTGTATTCAGGTGGAAATAGATATATTAAAAGGGTTGCCCAATATAATTTGGTTCGAGGTTGGAGAGTGCATAAGGAAACAAGTTGTTGATTACGTAAAATGTGTCATTTCATTATCGCATATGTTTTCAGGTAGGGCATATTGCTGCCTCTTGTAAAGCTGCTAAAATGTCTTCATTGAAAAGTGTGATTTGGCAGAAGGGTGCTTGCATTGGGCATTTATCAGTGAATCAGCACGTAACAAACTCTTCTAGTGATTTGGTTTGGTCTACCCCCAAGTTGCATTCAAATATAACCAAAGACAATGTAGGAGCTATTGATCTTTTTCAGGAGATTCACAAAGATACCCCTGCAAAGGCAAGCTAGGAGAATCTTGTTAACAAGAAATCTGCAGAGAGCCAACTTTAGGAATTACAAAGAATAAAGAACAAGAAAAGGCAAATGACAAACTTCTGTCTGAGCAATTTCTAGTGGCAATTTAGATCCTCTTTGTGGCTCTACATCCTCTTCTGATAAAAAAAACTTTGATAAATGTCTTTTTATGAAATTTAATCTGGATTATTCAAAAGCCTCTGTGGCACACATTCCCATTCCTCAGCCTTTCAAAGTTGGGAAGACTTCCTGGTAATCTTGGCTGACTGATGTGGAAAAATGGGGTCTTGGTGAATTGCTTTTAGATCAGATGGATCAGTCCCTGTTGGCTTCGTCTGCCTCTTCTGAATTTGAGGAATAAGATGAACATGTTGGTTGGACAAAAGTGCTTTCCAAAAAGTCACAGTCTAAAAAACCTGAAAGAGGGGACATGATTCTTAGATCACACGTAGTATAAAATGATTGTCAGACATTTTATGCCTTTTCCTTTGGTCCTGCCACCCTTGCTTGCTGTTTGTACAGGAGTTTCATTTCTATTTTGGTATGTATGCATGGCTTGTCGAGCTGGGACACCTTAATTGAACCCCCAAATAATTTAATCAAGAAACACAAAATATCCTTAGGTACAAGTAAACAAATAGCATTCAGACTTGGAAGATATATGCTCAAAAGAAGTTTAAAAAATATTCCAATTTCACAAAGAGTGGTAGTCCAGAAGATGGAAATCTAGATACTTGTGCATGAATGATCAATAAACTCATCTTAATAATACCAACATTAGTGACAGACTTGACCTAGGCATGATTCTAGCTAGGAATATTCAAATGAATGCCTTCTGATTGATAAATGTGGGTGTGCAGTAACTAAAAAGTGGTCCCACATGGTAACTGCTTTATACAATGGATCAAGCTGGCTTTTCTAGTTTCAGCATTCCACAGCCAAAACAGTAGTACTAGGAATTGCAGTTCAGATTCCTAAACACTACAATAAGGAGGAAGTGAAACAACGCACAAAGATGAGAAGTCCAGCTCATTTGGAGCATCCCATGAAGAACACTTTTCTGGAGGTTTCCTAACACATCAACTTCGCATTGTTTGTAGCAGGGATGTTTCTAAGTGGTTAAACTTTGTAATGTAGTGAATACTAGTATTTTTTAAATAAAAGGTTGGCTAATTTTGGTACTTTTTTAAAGCACCTAATCACCTAAAGTTGTATCATATAAATGTTTTGTTGATTTATTCATCCAGAATTCCAAATTAGTATATGTGATAGTTATACTAATTTAGAAATGATTTGATTATTATATAATATACCATTTTTAGTTCTTTATAATATATAAATCATCTATGTTGCCCAATCAGCAGAAAAACATGCTAAATCTGGGTACAAAATGTCCCAAAATAAGATTTGTATTGGAATTGTCATGGATTCGACCAGGTTTCGTCATTTCTCAAGTTGAAATGATTCCATCAAACAGCCCCCAAACCTTCATGAATCCAACGTGACATGGCACTTCCAAACATATTCCATCATGATTTCAGTAGGCCCTAGAGCTTTGCAAATCCAATGGTGACATGGCACTTCCAAACCAATTCCATCATGATTCCAGGCGTCAGCTTTGATTCCATTGGATATTTTGTTGACTCACTGATCGGAGAAAACTCTAATGTCAACATTTCCTTCCTTCCATTTGTTTTAAACACTAATTTCACTTGTTTTATGCAATGGGAAATGAAACAGAACACAAATGTAAATGCAAACAAGTCATGACATAACAGTTAACACAAACATCAATGCAAACAACACTGCAAAGAATAGAGACACAAATACTTTGCCACTCGAATACCCTATGCTATTTGGCCGACATAGCAAGCTATACCATAACTTTATATTGTACTTTAACTTTATACGATAATATATAATAAATATTTACAATGTAATTATTTATACATATATTAACATTTTAATTTTATGTATATATGTCTTTTGTATGGACATACCCAAAACATATCAAGCCCCAAAAAAAAAATGTTGTACCTACATATAATACCCACATCCCCATACTTGTCCCTGATTTCGATTCAATAACTTAGCATATTATATAAGAAGTCATACTAACTATTGCAAACATCAGAGAAAATGTCTGAAAAGTCTTACCATAAGTATAGAATTCTTAAATCATCTCTATTCACCAAATATTTATAAATATATTTTAACAATCAAAAAATCGAAACATTTTGTTAGCATTTTAATTTGCACCTTTCAATGCAACACAAAACGGAACAGATGTATGATAAAACCGCTCTTCAAATTAAGGGGGAAGCTTCCCGTCAAATTGAACTTAACCTACTATGAACTATATGTACTTGCAATTTACAATCTTTACAATGATTTTTGTGCAATTCACATTCATGCTAAATAAATTTTAAATATATATCTTTTTGGGTTTGCCTAGTATAAAAGGCTAACACACTTTTTAAACACAAAGCAAAAGATTTTATGCTTTTTGAATTGAAAGAAATCTCTGCTATTACACGCTTGCATTTTTCAACTAAATGCAAAGACTAAATAACGCAAGTACACAAATGGAGTTGAATAGACTAACACATAAACACGATGACTTTGGTAAAGTAAATGAAGGATTCAATACAAATAACAATATCCAACTTCAAAAAGACCTACAATACAAAGCTTGCAAATTTGGTAGAAACTATTTAATGTACCTCAGCACACAACAAAATATCTCAATAGACACTTCAAAGCAAGAAAGGCATTATAAATCTTATTGAGCAAATAAACATTGAAATTTGAATATACAATCACAAATACTTGGTGAACAATAATTTCAGCATAATGTAGGCATGAGAATTACTGTTGATTGATGAAATTAAGTGCAAAAAGGCACTTTTTCATACTATTTACAAAGTTGAATGAAAATAAATGAAATAAATTAACTACACTTCTACCCTAACTATGACCACTTGAATGATCTACAAGCTTTATTACAAATTATTTGGTCCACCAATTCTAATGCGACTGCTAATTCAACTAGCAATTAAAATTATCCCTTAAAATCTCTTGTCATCCACCTTGTAAAGTGCCATCCACCTTGTAAATCCTATGTCATGGTTCCAACATCCTTGGAAAGTGTCTCTAGGCACCTAGGGTGTATTGGGAAAATATTTTGTAATTTTAATTCTCACCATTGCTTGTAATATATTCATAAAGGGTGATGGGTTCCACTAGCAGTAGTAAAGGTGACTTGTGGGACATAAATATTTAACATTGTTTTCCCACATGTGGATACCAAGAATGGGATAATAAATGGTAAGAAAAAAGACAAATGAGTGACTATTGGGATTCTCCAAGTGGGAGCTTGGAATGAGGCAACAGGTGTTGATGATTTGATAAATAATCAGATAGATTTATTGATAGTAGAGCCTTGCTCTTATAGACTTTACAAACCCTATAAATTAGGGAGTCAACGAATAGTTACAAACAAATTAATTAGTGAGACTACGAATAGTTACAAACTTGTAACTAAGAGTTCCAAAGATGCTAAAAACAAAACGACTAACTAAAGACTGAATAAAGCTAAGATGGCCATTAATATTACATTTAATATTTAATACCCTCCCTTAATGGTCATCGTAAAAACACACCAAGAAGCCCCCTAAATTTCACGACAAGAGCCTACCACTGACTCTGCCACTTGAGATGAGTCTGCCACCAACCCTCCCAGAAACTGTAGAACTTCTAGAAATAACCAAAAATCATCACAAAATGTCCAACTTGATGTTGGGTAACAAAGTTGTCCCTCCCTATAGCCAGAGACACCGAAAAACAACTGCACAAATTGAAACCACGATTTTGAGGAAAAATTGGCAAACCCTCCAAACTTTTGCAGATGAGCACGATGCCCCAGAACAGAATACAAGAAACCACTGGTGCAGATGTTCGCACAATACCTTCAGGTGCGACAGACTGCAGCAAAGTACGATTTTTGAGGAAAAATTTGCCAAACCCATAAATCTAAAGATTACAAATCATCTTTTTTTCGGAAAAAACGGTAAAAACCTTTCCAAAAACAAAATTTCTCAAGAAAAAAATATTAAAACCCAAAATAATGTTTTCAAGAAAAAAATATTAAAACCCAAAATAATTTTTTAGGCAAAAATTGGAAAACCAAAGAATGATTTTTTCGAGAAAAATTAAAAACAACAAATAATTTTGGGGACAAAAAAATATATTAAAAAACCCACAAATAATTTTATTTTATGGATAAAAATTATAAAACCAACCCAGAGTTTCTTTAAGGGAAAAAATTATTAAAAACCCACTCAAAATCCGTCACTGAGGCATATTGGTCGAACAAAAATGTGCCCAGAAAATGATCATGCGGCTAGAAGAAAGGTTGAGCTCAAAAAAAAATCCCGCCAAAAACGTCACCACCAGAAGAGCCGTCAAAAGCAAAGACCAGGTCACGGCAGAAAAAAATACCCAAAAGAAGGAATAGCAGACAAGATCACCGAACTCAAAGAGCTGTGAGGAAGCCCGAAATTTGCAGAGAAAAAAAAACAGTAGCGCAGGCTAAAAACACAGAGCCACGCAAACAAAATGGTGCAATCAAAGGCCACGAACCATGAAAATCCCATCACAGGTGTCGCGGACTGATGTAGATGCATGGGATTTGAAATGAAGAAACCCTTGTGCAGGAGAGAATACAGAGGGAAATCGCCCAGAAACCCTCACGCGCTACACATACATAGGGAAATCGTGCGCCAAAAACAGTTAAAAAAGCGTGAAAAAACAGGTTACAAATCGCATCGTCACGTCGACCAAAAGAAAAGCGGCCAAAGAAAGAGATTTTTATTCTGAAAACTCGTCCAGACACCTTGCACACGATTTTCTTTCAGAAGAAAAACGCGAAATACAAAAACCCCAACTGAAAGAAATTCCCATGCGATTTTCTTAGAGAAAAAAAAACAACAGAAGTCCACACAAATCTCGTGCAAAAAGTGACGTGACTTTTGACCAAAAACTAACCCTCGAAAAACCAACAACTGACCAGGCTTGTACATGAGCTCTGATACCATGATTATTTGATAAATAATCAGATAGATTTATTGATAGAAGAACCTTGCTCTTATAGACTTTACAAACCCTATAAATTAGAGAGTCAATGAATAGTTACAAACAAATTAATTAGGGAGACTACGAATAGTTACAAACTTGTAACTAAGAGTTCCAAAGATGCTAAAATGTAATAGGAAACCCCAAATTTTTTTTTTTCTTTCCCTTGTTGTTGTTTGAGAGTTTTGAATGGTTTCTTGCAATGATTTTTGAGAGTTTGACATTTGCTTATGATATACCAAATAGGTGCATAAACAGAAAATGATAAATGCACAAATATTCAAATCTAAACATTTCGTTTATTTAAAATATTTTTTGTTTTCATTCCAAAGTATTTTCCATACTTACAAAAAACTTTAACAGCAGTAAACAAGCTTGATCAGACCTGGTAAAGTGTGAACACAGCAACAAATGGCCTCCTTAACAGCTGTGCCCCATACTTGAATCGTCACCCAGCACTCCCAAAGGGTAGACGTATACTCCAAGCTCCCTTATCAGCCAAAGACACCTGTTTTCTGATGAACCCAGCAACCCCCGGTGCTGTACTTCCTCATAGCCTGGCCGTACCACCCAAGAATGGACGACTTGCAAGGAAAAATTGAAGACTTCTTCTAAAATCCTGAGATTGTGCAAGAAGGGTCGCCCTTGATGGAGGAAATGATTTAGTAAGTACCCATATCCATATCTTCATCCATTTTTGATTTGTGAACAAAAAGGTGATTCCCAGGCATAACCAGAAACTCCAGAAAAAAAGCCAAAATATCACTCCAAACTGAAAATAAAGCACTCCACACCAAAAATATCAATCACACACCAAAACCCTACTACAAACCAATCAAAAGTACTGAAATATCTTCATTCTTGCAAATCCAGTTTTGTTCTCTAGCTGAAAACACCCAACACCAACCTGAGCAAGATCTTTCACTGCCGGGGATAGTCTTAGAACTGAGGGGTATCGTCCTCAACTCCGTCCGCAATCTCTGGCTTCAAACCAGCAGCATGTCTCCACAAACAATATCCAGCATAAACCCCAAAATGAAGCCTCAAAGTGTTTTTATGTTTTCTCATGAAGAGGGCGCCCAAACCCCTAAACCCACACCTTGCTTTGACTTGATTTTAAATTTAGTTTTCAATATCTTTCTTTCTCCAAAGTGGGATGCCCAAAGTGAAGAAATATAAATTAAACATTTAAAAACAACTTAAGTGAAGTGACTAGGCACCTTGGTCACTTTTTAAGTCCCCCTTATGACCCCTTTTTTAACTTTATAATATAAAGTCACTTTTTTAAACATTCTTTAAAAACATTAGCCAAATATTAAAATAATTTCACCAAGTGACTTTAACCATCTGAAAATGCTAATACTGGCAAGCCAAAATAGTCCAAGCACCGAAAAGGACTTACTATTTTTAGTAAATGCTAAAAATAGCAAGTCATCGTCCCAAGGCCCAAACTGAAGAACAACTGGAATGCATTGACGCTCAACGCAGGCAACCCCATCCACTGACCCTTGCTAAAAATAGAAATACTTGGCAAATAACACCAACTCAACTGGAACTAAGTCCCTTAACAAAGCCTCCTAGCCAACAGGAACTCGGAAATTGGCTAGAGGTAATGCCCACTAATCCTGACTAGGAGGGGACATTACATAAAACAGAACGACTAACCAAAGACTGAATAAAGCCAAGATGGCCATTAATATTACATTTAATATTTAATAGGTGTCTCTTGGTATTCCATTATTTATTGCATTTAATGTAACGTTTATCTCCCAAGTTTGGGCGCCCAAGTTGGAGGGAAAGTATTAGAGCCAAAACTGATGTCCTTTCGCAACCCGAGGAGGTAATCCAAGGGTTGGGGACGCTTGGAATTAAGGGTCATCTTTGGGAGCCTTGTATGGGGTTTAAGATGTCTTCACAAGTCTATAAATTCAACCTCTTGGGTGTAGAAAATATGAGCAATAGTTGAATGTAGAGTTTCATTGCAAGAACAAGGACAAGTTGAGGCATAAAAAAGTTGTTCACAGGTGCATAGGTGCTGCCATGTTGGAGGCAAAGATGAGAATGGAAGTGATTGTATTGTAATCTCATTTGTTTGAAAATAATGCATACTTGGCCTCTCTTCTTGGTGTAGTTTTTTCCCGCAAGGGTCTCTCCACGTAAATCTTGTGTTATGTGATGCTCTTGTGTTGCTGATTTGTGCCTCATTGCTACTATCTTATGGTGATATTATTCTTTATGTTATAAATTCACATAAGATAGTGTTTATAAGCATGTTATGTTGGCTGACTTTTGGCATCATAAAGAAAATGGATCTAATCATGGTAATTCCATATCAAGGCAACTTAATTTTCAGATTTGCATATAAGTTTCAGATTTTCATGTTGTAGTTCAAGCCTTGAATCTCTTCCATTGAAATCATATTTCAATAGAGATTGAATTTCCTAACAATTGGTATATAAGAACTTGTTTATTTCTGATCAAGTTTAACTATTCAATAAACATTGGTGACTGGAATGTGAAACCCTCTAGTGAAGCTTTGAAAATTCACTGACACTATCATTGTTAGCAAAATTTTAGCAAACCCTGAAGGTTTTTGAGAGTTGAATTATTCAAAATTTCAATGAACTCCTTGCTTGAACATGAACATCCTCTCATTCACTCTTTTTCTTTTTTCTAAATTACCTTCTCCTCAACTTGATCACAAAAATATTGAATCCTTCATGCAATTTCATTGCTGAAAATAATTTTTTTTAATTGAATCTCTGAAAAACACCAAAGCGACATTTCTTAAGTTCCTTGCTGAAAATAAAAAAAAATAGAATCTGGAAATTGGATTGATTAACAAGAAATACACATTGAATGATGAAAATAGAGGATATCAACTCTAAAAAAACTTCAACCACCACTCCTACAACTGAAAAAAGTTTATTACAATACTCAAAATCAATCTTTGAGACCTTCAATAAATCAGAAAATACAATGTATTTGCTCATAAACAACAAAAATAGATTTGTAGCTTCCTTAAAAACATTCACTTTGCTCTCTTCTTTTTGGTCACTGCAACTTTTTTTTTAAATATCAATTATGATTTGATTTTTTTAAATAGTAATTACTAATCAATAATTAATATTATTAAAATAATTGATATTAATAATAATAGGCGCTCTTTTGGAATGATAGCCGCTTCTCTTTTTTAATGAGCAGCAGGCCTTATTAGGTGCACCTCACATAAGGCGTACTTTAATAAGGCTGCTGTATTTTTTTATTTTTTTAACTTTCCAAATATAATGATTATCAATAATAATTTATTAATAATTAATAATTTAAAATTATTAAAAATAATTAATAATTAATTTTTTGGATTAAAAATAATTATTAATTAAAATTTAAATAATACCAACGATGAAAATATAAATAAATAATTAACAATAAATTGTTAAATAAAAAATTTCAACAATGGTTTTACTTTTAATTAATATTGTGAACTAATAATATATAATAAATCATCAATTATTAATTAATAATTAAAGTTAAATCCATGGACAAATTATGACCATTCAACATAGCATTTCTTTGGGTTTTGACACAGCAATTTGTTTTTTCCACAAAAACAACCTTTTTTATTACAACACAATTTGGTGACGATGAAAAAGTTTTATGTAATGCCATCAAGTTTTGGATTGGGTATAACACATTCCACACTATGATTTCAAGCTTCACAAAGATTCAATAAAGACTCTACACATGTGAACAGGGAATTCCCTGGCATTTGGTTAAAATAAATACAGGTCTTATTGTTAAGTCATACCCTCACATGTAGGAGTTTAAAGACTCGGATCAAATTTTGAAGGACATAAGTTCTTGCATTCTGAGTAAGTTTCCCGGAAATAAATGTTTAAACTAAATTGCTAGGTTCTGGCCTAGATGCCACTGTACCCATACCAGTACTGCTCTGGTACTGGTAATGCTCTGGGTACTTCCTGGACACTTCACAGGTTCTACTTTTGTGAGTACCAGAATGCTAAGTTACCGAATCGGGTACGGGTACGGGTACGGGTACGCGGGTACGGCGATCTTTTTTTTTTTGGTGTGGGTACGTTTGGGTACGTCCGTACATAAAATGTATAAAAATCATAGATATAGACATATTTGCAGCCTAAAAAAGTAAAAACAAGAAGTAAATTTAGAATACCACATATCATGCATTATTGCATATGCTAAACAAAACTTAGAACTACCATAAATATAACAAATCTGAAATACCATTATACTAAATTAATTTGATATCAAATTTTCAAAACTTGAATGTTACGATAGGTATATAATTATATCAAATTCATTGTTCGTTGGTTCAACATTCAAAACAAACTCAAAGTAATAGTTAATACAATTAATGATAGACATTATATGGGTCATTAGGAAGATTAAGAGCAACATCATCATTGACATTAGATGATCTAGGTAAATTAATAGAACCACATGCAGCCCCGCTAGCACTCTCATTGGAAGCATGCTGGATATCTGACTCCACAGTGTCAGAAAGTAAAGATTGTGTGGCAGCTGAAAAATCCAAATCAGTTCACTCTGGATCTACATCCCACAACCTCGTGCCTCCTTCCTTATACTCATTCTTTTTATGAGTAAGAAGGCGCAAGTTGGAATGCACATAAACAAGCTCTTCCGCCTTACTTGCTGCCAATCGGTTGCGTTTCACTGAGTGGATAAAGGAGTATGTACTCCAATTTCGCTCAGCTGAAGAGGAACTAGCAACCTATTGAAACAAAGTGAGAGGAACTTATAATTATAAAGCTGTAAATCAAACTTTAAATTTGAAGTTAACCATTTTATTATTTTTAAAATAGTAAACAATATAATTTAGAGAGTGCAATAAAAACTAAGTAACTTACTTGTGATAAAACTTTGATCGCAAGAGCTTGGAGATGTGGTGTTGTAAAGCCATTGACATACCACCAAGAATGAGCATCCATCCTATACTTGTCAATTGAAGCACCAATACTTTGATTTTCACCAGCTACAAAATCAGCAAACTCAGCTCTAACTAAATACTCTGTTTCTTGATCGGGGAAGAGTCTACTAAGTGCTTTCCTACACCCCATACCAACTTCTAGATCTGAATATGGTTGCACTCTTAATGGCAAAGCAAGAATCTCATCACTATAATACTTGGGAGTCAATGCAAATGCAAGAAGATGTAGAGGGGTGGTCATTTTGTTCCACCGCTCAACACAAATTGTTTGCACCTCTTTGAAGAAAGTTTCTTCAGGATCTTGCTCTTTTTCGTTGATGATGATTTTCATTTGCTCAATCATTGTATCAATGCCATCATATGCCTCTCCCAAACATGGCTTATCCATGTCAGTAAAACGGATCATACTCATGATGGGCTCAGTGAATCTAAGAAGATATTCTGCTCGTTCCCACCAAGTGTCATCTAGGATCATCCGTTTTACATTTGTTGCCCTTTCATTATTGGATTGCCTCCATAGTGACCAACTTTGACTAATAACCATGCTAGAAAGTGCCCCCCGCACCTTCACAAGTCTCCTCAAGACAATCGTGTTCGATGCAAATCTAGTTTCTGCAACCTATTCAAAAATTTAAAATTAAAATAAAAATATAAATAAGACATGCTTGAGTTTAAAAAATAAAATAGTAATTACTAAAGTGAAATGTAAAATTTAAAAGTTGAAGTGTTTCAATTACCTTCAACAACTCCAACATTGAAAATGATCTAAAAATGGCCTGTGACATTTGATGGTTTGTGATGAACATTTGGATCTCTTCAGCTTCAGCATACATTTGTTTGATCCAATTTATTTTCGCACCCAACTTTTGTAGCATGAGGTTAAGAGAGTGAACAGCACAAGGTGTCCAAAATATGTGCTCAAATCATGTCTCAATCAACATGCCTGCAGCTCTACAGTTCTTTGCATTGTCTGTTACTACTTGGATAACATTTTCAGGACCCACATCTTGAATGCACTGTATAAGGATGTTAGCAATAAATTGTGCATCCTTCACTTGTCCTTCACAATCCACGGCTTTCAAAAACATTGCCCCTTTAGGGCACACTGCAATCACATTGATTAATGGCCGGTTTTTGACATCCTTCCATCCATCAGAAATAATTGACACCCCTGTTTTTTTCCATGAATTTCTAATGGGAATCAATGCATTGTTTATGCCTTTTACCTCCTTTGCTAGTAAGGTGGTACGCACCTTCTCATAACCTGGCCCTGTGTACCCTTGTGGACAGTCACTTGCCTTTCTCAACATATCCTGCCAATATGGTGATCTTACAACATTAAATGCCAAACCGTTTGCATATAGACATCTTGCAACGGCTTGATCTGCAAGGTCTCTAGCTTCAAGCTTAAATGCAGTTTCTAATGGCCCCTTGCTTCTCTTCACACCAACAGGATCATCTTCACTTCTACCCAAAAATGGGTGGCTCTCTACTACATCATCAAAGTCACTATGTGTTGGAGAAGGAGGAGGCCTCTTTGATCCCCTTCCACTTCCACTTCCTCCTCCTCTCAGCAAAGGATGGTTTGTGGCATGACCAGCTCTTGCATCTGCTTCCTCTTGCTCTTTAATATATGCTGCTACTTTGTGAGGATGTAACCTTTTACCATTTTCTCCTGCACATACATTGATTCCTTGTTTTGGAATGGCACATAAATGGAATTTCACACGACTGTATGAGCTAGTATACTGAACTTTACAATGATTGCATATCCAGACAAATGTTCCTCCCCCTTTAATTTGTCGTATAATTTGTACATATTTCCATAGAGGTGAATTTGGGTCGGTTTTAAAGGTGGGTCCATCAATAGAAGCAGAACTGGTTGCCATTATATTTCCTACAAAAAATTCAAAAAATAGTTATTGAATATTGAACAATAAATGTAAAAAACATATAATGCAAATATCAGCATTATGATTAAATAGTAAATACAATTATGCAAAATACTTCAATTTTTATTACTAAAAATAACAATTTAAATTAATAAACGTTTAATATGCTTACAATTTAATAAAGCATGGTTCTTGTTCTTCGAAACATGCATCAATTGTTCTATGCCGGATTGGCCAAACATTCAAATTTTTGTGATTGCATATTGGAGTGTGTATGAAAAATGATTTGGGTTGATGATTAGTACTAGGGAGTATCCATGTAATTACTAATTAATAATTTAATATAATTACAATTTAATAATTTATATTTTTAATTTTAATTTTAAATTATAATTGATTATTATTTATTAAAATAAAAAATAGCAACATAAATAAATTTTAACATTAAATAAACAAAATAATAATTAGATTTATATTTATTATTTACATTTAGTGAATTTTAAAGTTTTAAATTTTAAAATTTAATTATATTAAAATACTAAAATAAATTTAATTTTTTATATATAATAAAATTATAAATGTAAAAACATTAAATTGTATAATATTAAATATTATCACAATAACAAATTTTTATTGTGATAATATTTAATATTATACAATTTAATAGTTAATAGTTAATATTTAATAAATAAACTAAAATTAAAAAATAATAATAGTTAATAACTTAATAGTTAATAAATAAACTAAAAATAAAAAATTATAACTATTATAAAATAATATATTATTTTTATTATTTATAAATTTCTAAACTATAGAGTATAAAGTTATAAACTACAAAAAAATTCGATTTCTCAAAAATCCCTAAAAATGGCGGATGGCGGATGTCGGCACAAAAAAAAATTTGATTTATGAGAAATACCTGAAAATGGCGGTCGGCACAGCAAATCGAAAACGCCTGAGATCGCGTGAAAAGAGACGGCTTTCTGCTGCTCAGTAATGGCGTGTTCTTCTTGCGCGACCAGAGGGAAAATATGCGTGTTCTTCTTGCGCGACCACAGGAAAAATACGCGCGACCAAAGGAAAATACGCGCGACCACGGCTGCGTTTGCAATGGCGGACGAAAATAGACGAAAACACTAACAAAACCTGCGGCCGAAAACAATGCAAATAGGTTAGGGTTTTTCATTTAACCATTCGAAGTCGGAAAAAGTTTTCGAAAACCACGTCAGAATCGGAATGAAAACGACACGTCACCAAAAAAAACGGCATGATTCGACAAAAAACGGCGGGATTCGTGGAAACGTTTTTTCACCAAAAAATCTGAACCCTGTTCGAATCCGCAGGGTTTCCATGGCGTATCCGTTTTGGTACGTACCCGTACCCGGAATCGGCAGGGTAAAGGGCCGATTCCGGTAACATAGCCAGAATGTCATAAAAAAACATAATTAAAAAACAGTGCACGTCCAGGTAGGACATTTATAATATAAACAGAAAGGGATGAAATTTTTAAAAAGCTTAAAAAATAAAAAACAACACGACTAATTTGCTGATAGTCCCACTGCATTTGGTTCTAAATGTTTGAATGAGAAGTGGATTTGTTTAAAAAAAAATTTAAATGACTCTTCAGGCAGAAACTAATATTTAAGTTCTATGGAAACCAAAAACCAATTCATTCCCCGTAACAAATCCCTCCGGGAATGGAAAAAATTAACAAACCAACTTTGCAAACATAGTAAAGTGTTTCCCACAAGCAAAAGGAACAATTTATTTTATTTATCAAGCATGCCATTGGAAATAATTTGGTGCATGAAATGGCAGTGTTTCTAGACATTATCAATTTTTTCCTGTTAATTCTTTGTGCATATTTATTTAGGATAGATAATGAAAGCATGCAACAGTAGGGAGAAATATAGGACCTGTGCTTTTGGGATTGCCTTGAGTCCTTTCAAGGAAACAATACAAGACTGTGAAGGGGCTATGAAGTCATTGAGGTCACCCAATCTCAAAGTTGCAGAGAATTTTTCTGTCATGATGACCACAATGATTTCTTCCGTCCTTTCAATTTTGCTGCTGCTTCTGATTTATGTCTATTCTTGTCCCAGGACAATGAGAAATTGCTATTATCACTTCTGCTACTCCAACTTCCTTCCTGAATCCCTTTTCTTTTAACTTCAGTTGTTGCTGCAAGGAATGAAAATTGAAAATAAGTAAGAAAAAAGGAAATGACCAATATCAGTTTCCATGTTTTCTGATCCCTGTGTCAAAATGTATACCATTCTCCTACTGCACATTCCAATTTTTAATTTCTGCATTTTCATTTTCCTTAAATTTTACTCACTTGACAACATCAAAACATCCATTTTTAGTTTAAGTAAAATAATCAAATTTATGGAATCAGTATTTGACAAGCAGAAAAAAAATGCTTCCTAAAAAATCCCGCTAAGATTTCTTACACCGAACATACCATCAGTTAATCATATCATTCCTTTTTTTTTTATCTTTTATCATTTTGATCACAATACAAGACAAATTTCATTTCCTAAAGTTTTTCAACTGCAAATAACTGTCTTTGGTGTAACAATACAAGCCAAATTTCATTTCCTAAAGTTTTTCAACTGCAAATAACTGTCTTTGGTGTAACAATCATCATGGAACTTATTGATGTCTGTCCTTGACCTTAACCCAAAATACAAATCTTCATTGAAGCTTAACAGAGAATAATAATTGACGAGATAGAGCTTATATTAAATCATCTTGAAAAATCCAGCATTTTTTGTATAAATTTATCAACCCAACAGCTTATATATACAACCTCTTACTCTATGCCTTTGTATTTAGGCAATATCCGACATTCATTTAGAATACAGGTCAATTCATGTAACCAAAGCAGCAGTCCACTTATCTAGCATAGAAAAAGTGTAAATGGAATTTAATTGCCCGATATTTCAACAGGAAAACTTCAGCAAAAACTCAGGAAACTAAAAAACAACATATATTTGTAAAAGTAGAAGAAAAAAATGTTTTTTTATTTCATGTCAAATTAGTGTGCAGAAATAAAAATAAACAATACATAAAAAATGCCAATCACCATAAAAACACATTGGACTGAATAAAACTATTTTAATTTTAGCTAAGAAGATGTGTGTAATAAACAAAGAGCAGGCCCTCAAATAATTGGTCGTGCAGCCAAGTCATGGACCAGTGCCTGTTATTTTAGGGGCAGCCCCGTGTTTTTATGTAAACCCTCACTAGAGCTTAAAATTTAATTTTTAAAATAAATCTAATTCAAAGTAAAACTTTTTTACAAAATACCTTTACACTAACCCTAAAATAAATATTTTCAGTCTAAATGTAAAAATGAGCCAAGGTATATGTATACATTAAACAAAATTGTAACCACTTTTGAAAAACACGGGAGATGGCACAGCCAATGCAGCAGTGCAATGATTATTCACTAGTTTTTTGCGAGTTTCACTGCTATGCATGTATGATGTAACAATTATTACAATGACCAAAGTTGGCAGTTTTCACCCATAAAAGCTTATTTTTAGATGTTTTCAATAAATTTGAAGAACAGTCATGGAAAATCCTCTTATTGTTTGGATGTATTGTCCTTCAAACCTGTTCAGAACCTAAGCAACCTTCATTTTGTCTTCAGTTTATATTTTCTTTTTGGTAGCCGTATTGATAAAAAAAAAAAAGTATCAGTCATGCCCAAAACACAGTTAGAATAGCCGATTCATTGGACATAAAATTTCTAAATTTTTCAACAAACATTAGAATAATCATGTTTGAAAAACAATATTTATTTACAGACATTTTATTTCAATAATTTTATGTCATGATGGCTGTGTAAGGTTTTGACCTAAATCAACATCAAAACCTATAAATATGACATTAGGTCCTCGTTGTATGTTCTACTAACCAAGCTATTCAAGCAATACCATACAAATCATCTTCTATTATATTCTCTGATTCACAATTTCTGATTTGTCTGAGTTTTTTTTAATGCATTTTATTGGTCAGACAAGATTCCAAGCTATTCATTTCTTAGCTGAAAATATAGTAGAAATCTCTTCATGGTATAAGAGGCAAGGGTTTAATCGTTAACTTATTGGGCTCAGCTTGCCTTTGACCATAGACATTCTTCTAGAAAATCTACAAGTCACAGAAGAGTTTGTTGGCAACAGATCAAAATTTCTAAAGGGATTCTTTTAACAGCACAGCATGTTATTGTGGAAAAAATAGTGTTTAATATTAGTGCAATATAATGTGGAGATATTTCCATATTGCACCATTACTATTGCCCTAGTATGACATTTTTGCGTTGAGTTTCAGGTCCAAAGTTACAGCATCAGACTCCTGACCTTTTACAGCACAGTGAACTTTTTCAAATTTCAGGCTCCACTGTTTGCTATTTAGGCTACATCAAAGCCTTTGGATTCTTAGTGCTTCCAGCTTGTGTTCCTGAAACTGAAGATGATGTGATCAGACAAAATCCTCCTGCACTAGGCCCCATTTAGTATTCAATCCACCCCAGCAATTGTGACCTTTGTAGCTTGCTACTCATGTGCCTACTCTCTATCTCATGTACCTTTGGTTTGACCTTCAGCAATATCAGCAAACTCCATGGTGACCAAAGAAGTCCTAGTTGAGCCATTCCTTTAGAGCATTCTTAGCATATATGAGCACAATGACATGTAGCAACTCTTCTGATTCCACAGTGCTAATTCAAGATTGGGTGTTGAATTGATAGTAGATACCCTCTACTTTTCTTTTCCTGGGCGTTTATTTCCACCCCTTCTTATTATCCTAAAAAAATCTCATAGCATTCATCTCTACACTTTGTTTCTGCTGAATTGGAAACTTGAGTGTTAGTTTGGTCCTTTGTCTTTAGGTTAAGCAAGAAAAACTGCGTTTTGGTTCAGAAAATGACAAATATTGAAGTAGAAAATTGCTGCAAGGAGATTACTAAGTTGTCTGTAAGTAATTCTACTTTACGGAAATGGAATGATAAGGTCATTAAAGACACTGAAATTCAAGTAGCAGGTGCAGATGTTTTAGTTTTAATATTTTATAGCCACAAATATCAAAGTTTGGTACAAATCATATGTTCTTGACTTATTGAATTGATTGTACAGAACTATTTTGTTAATGATAACAAATTTCTGGAAAAAATATGACAAAGATTTACAGAAATCTAAGTTTCAAACCATGCTATACCAACTTTATTCTTTATTGTTTTCCAGTCCATCATTGCCGACTTCTGCATTTTTCTTTTCCTATAATGTATTGATTACAAAAACCCTTGCTATGCACTTCTCAACAGAAATTCATTAACAACTTCAAATCAGAATCCTTATATTTACTTCACTTTATCAGGAATATAGAAATTTCTGACAGAACTTCAATAATATATGCAAACAACCACCTACTACACAGGATGTAGGTGAGTTGGCAGGTTTACTACTAAGCCTGGTGACGATATCAAAACTCAAAAATACACAATTCAAATAATAAATGAGGTAAATGGGAAAAAAAAATATTATAGTATGGAAAAACTGTGTGGTCTTCCAATCACTGTCTCTTCCTGGCCAAATCTATACTGTAAAACATCCATCCAAACTCATTGAGACCAAGCCCTGTTTCCCCTCATTAAACCTTCAATCGACTCGACTCATGAGAGTCATTAACAAACACCTCCAATTGATCCAACTTGTGAAGGACCTCCAATAACTTGCAATCACTCCAACCATAAATATCTCCTCTTAAAAAAAAATCTTTTGATTGTTTAACCTATATGAAGATTCATCAACAAACATCTCTAATAGATCCAACACATGAAGCACCACCAATAAACACCTGTAATCACAAAGAATCACAATAATGGCTCAGAAGCTAATCAACACCATCCCCACCTTAGATGATAACTAGGAAGCTTATATGTGTTCAATCGGATCCTCTTTAGAGGGCAAAGATCATCACCAAAGCACCATCAATACTCCCTTGAAACTCAAACGAGAGTTAATACATACATCAAAGGATTCAAATCAAGTGCTACTAGCAATGCTTAAATATAGATAGACAAAGGCACAAACTCCTTACTCTTACATACAGTTATCTACCTCTACAAGAATGATATTGATATGAACAACAAAAGATATCAAAAGAGGCTTGGTCATTACTCATGATGAACAAAAGAGAGGGTGTGAATGGGTGTCACATGCCACCGATCATGCACCTACAAAACAAGGTCTAAGGCTATATATAATGATTCACAAAAAATAGTGAAAATGATAAAAGGGTACTTTAAAATGACAAATTTATATCACCAACGTGATCAAATACCCACTATACTTCCAAAAAAAGTGGTTATACAACAAATTTGACCACTAGTGAAGAAAGTTATGATGTTTTCAAATCTTGACATTTGAATTTGAAAGGAAATTGCAAGCAAAACATACCAATTCCACATAGCCCTTATGAGAGAAAAAATGCAAAACAAGCATTTAGGATCCACAATGCAAAAGAATAATAAAGCATTGCCATAAGATAACATCAGATGTACCCTAGAAAAACCCTTTCAAAAAAACCCAACCTCCAAAAGCACCCACACATTTTAATTTATAATCTCAAAAACAAGATTAGAAGAAACTTGCAAAGTCTCCACCCAAAGCCTCATAAGCATCAAGCAACTCAGTTGCTCTCCTCCATGTGGACAAACAAATGTGAACCATGTAGCCACACATCCAATCTATGCATCCTCTAATCACATATGCAACCTCCAAGAGATGCTCAATCCAACCTCTGATCATACTCATATGTTTGCTTTTATAGAACAAAAATGCACAAAACCACTGAATGGTATTACATAAACCATGTGCCTCAAAACCATGACTCCAAAATCACATATTTCGTACAGAGTGATTCCCACATTAAATATTCATCCCAATGCCTAATTCAACATACAAGTGTCCCCAAGAATGCCTATCCCATGTGGTATTCACATCTCTAAATGCACCACAATTAAATATTTATTTTATATTTTTAACATTATTATTATACAAGGTGTACAACACACCATTCTCAACATTCTCCCACTTGTATACATTGCATGAGGGGTCAAAAGTAATCTCAATCATCAAGGGAACAACACTTATAGCCAAGATGTAACATCTAAACATTCACATGCTCCATCAAGATATATGCAACAAAAACCAAAGTGGCCACCATCTCAAACAAGAACCCTCTCATCCTCCATCATGCCAATGCACACTAATTGTCAACATAGAAACATCATTGAATCCTACCACAACTCGATATCCAAACACAAACACCAAATCCAATGGTAACAAATAGGCCTAAGTAGCTGCCAAGAACTCACCAACAACTAGAATAGCAACCACAACTAGTTGGTAACACATTCAACAAACTATTCCTCAAAAACAAGGTATCCTCATCATAAAAATATACCTTTTACCATCAACATATCAAACCCAATCCACAGTCACAAGTCCTTGTATATACACTGACCCACACAAAGAAGTAACAAACACACAAAGACATTCGACAAATAACATGAAGACCTTCAACTAGAGTATAATAAGAACATCCAACAAAAAACACATATACATTCTAGAACTCCCACTGCATGGATAATGTCAAATCTAAAATCAACCAATGCATCCAAAAATCCATTGTCATGTCCCCTTCTCAAGCGTAAATTCACTAATGACCCTTAGCCTATTTTTCTTAATTTTTCCCATAAGCTAATGGAATGGTAGAAAAAGGGAAAATTGATTATAATAATCAAATTAAGTAGTCAAAAAGTAAAAACTTAAAGACATTTAATTATTTTAAAAAAGTGTTTTAAGTGATTAAATAAGTGTTGCTAAACCCATGGTGCAAAATGGTAATTAAAAATGACATTAATTCATTTTATAATTTTGAGAAATAACTGTCAAAAAGATAATAAATTATTTCATTTCCTCAAAATAAAGTTATAAAAGGGAAGAGGAATGTCTCGAAATTACTTCCTCTTGCTTTTTGAAACAATTTCATTTTTCAAGAATGAATGTGTTCTTCTCTTTCCGAGGATGAAAACCCTTTGGATTCATGAAGCTTCAAGGACAAAAACACTCTGGATTTGTTAAACTTCAAGGATAAAAACCCTCTAGATTTGTTAAACTTCAAGGACGAAAACCCTCCTAGTTTTCAATGTAGTTCCAAATAGAGATTGTGAGTGTATTTCAACAGGCAATGATTTCCAAATTTCTAGTTTTCAGTGTGGTGTGAGATTTCAATATTTTCAGTATCTACTTTTGCTTTCAGTTATTGTTTCAATGATTGTTTTCAGTTTTTAATGTGTGGTTATTGGAGATTTTTGTAGTGGATTATTATATAATAATATTGTTATTATTTTTCAGTATTTTGGTGATTCTTATAACAGCATGCAAGCCATCCAAATATGAAGGAAATAGCATATTTCAGAGGTTTATTGGCTGGCCCTACCAATTGAGAGGAATTATTATTATTTGGTAAGTGGCACTTGGTGAAAGTTTGATATTATTAACTTTGAGGTCCTCTAATTTGTATCATACTGTTCTATACGACCCGTACCAATAACTGTTTGCTGCTGCAGTATATTATGGATGTTGTACATATTGGGAGATGACTTTAACCCTGCCATACCACTAGGAAAAGGAATGTGTAATGTTTAAATTGATAATAATATGTTTTTCTTGCTTTTCATACCATTACAGTATCATCAAAATCTAGAATCTCGTTTGTATCATCCATGTCCTGAAAATCAAAACACATCCTAAAAACTCTCTTAAGTCCATCAAGTTTCCAAACACCTAATCCATTGCAAAGTACTAAAAAAATGCTCTTCGTCACCTATAAAAAAATTCAAAATTGGACACCATGGGCACAAAAAAGACCTATCAAAGAAATGGGAGCAAAACCAATTTCCAACTACAATTTTCTATCATAAACAACAAAATCCAGAAAAAACATTGACATTACTGCAAAGTGATCAAAAAGAGATTTCTATCGACCATAAAAAGTTGAAAAATTAATACCATGGATGAAAATTATTCTCCCCAAAAAAAAATCAGCTCCTTTAAGCCAATAAAAAAGTACCTCTGCAGTATTTGGGTAGTGACAAGACAACACTCAGAGCAGTGGTGGCGCCACCAACTATCTAGTGGCTCCCAAGCAAAGTGGAGGCAATGAGGGCAACTAGTGACAAATCCTATTGGTTGGGCCTCAACCCTCACCAACTAGCTCCCTCTAACCAAGCACTAAACTCTAGCAAATGGTCTCCCATGTGATTGGAGGCTTCGGCCCAACCCCTAACAATGCCCATATTCAAACTTGCCCAATGATGACATCACACCATGTACCCTCAACCAATCACAATCATCAAAATCTTGCCAATCATATTGTACCCTGCTAAAATAAAGAAAATTATGTTGTTTGTACCAAAGATGCACAAAACTAATGCAACATACAATTCGGATTCATAGAAAACTGTACGGAATCTAACAACCCAAGATTTCACCAAACCCCCAAAAATGACCGAAATTTTTCCAGCTCCAACCCCTATCAAATTTTATATTTTTTGGGGTCTTTCAGATCCAATGGTGAGATTTGTTTTTATCTTAGGATGTAATCTACAAAACTTCACCTCCAAAACCTACACAAAAAGAATCCAACAAACCTCATTTGCCAAATCAGCAAAAAACTTTTAATCTGAAACACCCCAAATTTGCAAACACATCTAAATTCTAAAACTTTGAAATACCTTCAATTTTCTACTGCATAACTTCGATACAATATTAGGAAGATGTTTCCTACAACCTAAAAACCAACATTTGATACAAGATGAAATGAAATTGCAAACAAAATATATCAATTCCACATAACCTTATGAGAATA